>CM072824.1:33973615-34200972 GCA_036937905.1 Salvia rosmarinus | reverse complement strand
AAGGTAGCACCGAGTGCTATCGTTGTAAGTCCGGACATTTCGCCGAGATTGTCCGTTAGGAGGCAGCAGTGCGGCAGCCCGCCAAGAAGGCAAGATCCAGCTCGCAGAGGTAATCAGTTCGCCGAGGACAAACAACGGAGCAGGAGGTCACCCTAGGCCAGCAAACCAAAGGCCACCGCAGCAAGCAAGGGTGTACGCCTTGAATCAGCAGCAGGCAGCTCAAGCTCCCGAAACTCTTACAGGTATAATCCATATGAGTGATATACCCGTTTTCGCTTTGTTTGATACAGGAGCCTCACATTCTTTCGTTTCGAGAATCGCGTGTGAGAGGTTGGGTTTGGTACCCAAGAAATCACAGAGTACCCTGGAAATTAGCATGCCATAAGGAGAAGTGCTAAAGGCAAAAGAGATTATCCAACTGTGTGGTAGAAATCGTGAATGAAGGTCTTTGTCAATTTGTATGTCATCGGAATGGAAGATTTCGATGTCATCTTCGCATGGATTGGTTGGAAAAGCACAGGCAACTATCGTTATCTCGAGAGAGAAGTTGCTTTTCGAACGTACCGAAGGAGTGGAAGTTTGTTTCACGGCATAAGGACGGTGTTTGCGTGCAATGATCTCAAAGACCGAAGGCGATTAGGATGATCGGGAAGGAAGTCATCAAACTTTCATGGTAAGTTTGACAGGCACGGCGAAGAGCGCAAACAGCTGCAAGAGGAGCCATGGTGTGTGAATATCCGGACGTGTTTCCCAAAGACTTGCTGTGTTTATCGCCGATAGACAAGTGGAATTCACTATTGATTTGGAACCGTGAGCAAAGACCGAGATCAAAGGCACCATACATAATGGCACCTAAGGAATTGCAAGAACCGAAAGCGTAGTTGCAGGAGTCTGTTGATCAGGTTTTATCCGACCTAGCGTGTCGCCGGGAGCGCCGCCTGTTCGTCAAGAAGAATGATGGGTCAATGCGGATGTGCATTGACTACGAGAGCCGAATAAGCTAACGATCAAGAACAGATATCCTCTTCCAAGGATCGACGATCTTTTTGACCAGCTCAAATGAGCAAGTGTCTTCTAAGATCGATTTGAGGTCGCTACCATCGGTGAAGATCGTGAAGTAGGACGTTACGAAGACCGCTCGTAACGAGGTATGGGCACTACGAGTTCATCGTGATGCCGTTTGGTTTGACCAATGCGCCAGCAGCTATGGATCCGATGAATCGAAGTTTTCCATCGATGTCGGATAGTTTCTTCTTGGTTTTATCGATGATATTCTCATCTATTCCAAGAATGTAGAGTTGCATAGAGAACACCTCCGTGCGCTCGGAAATGTTACGGCGGAGAGGTTGTATGCCAAGTATAGTAAGTGCTAATTTTGCTCAAAGAAGTGATGTTCCTCGACACATCGTGTCCGCAGAAGGAATCAAAGTCGACCCAGTGAAGGTTGAAGCAGAAGTAATCGAAGGTTCAGACTAATGCCAATGAGGTTCAAGCTTTCTAGGCTTGGCGGTGATATTATAGACGTTTCATCAAAGGGTTTTCGGTTGGCAAGGCCGATGACACAACACTCGTGAAAGGAATCAAGTTTTCATGGTCCAAGCTTGTGAAGCAAGTTTCAAGAGTTAAAGAAGAAGCTAACAACCGCCCGGTGTTAGCCGTGCGGAAGGAACGATGGGTTTGTGGTCTACACCGATGCATCCAAGCTTGGTTTAGGTTGCGCTCTTATGCGTAACGGAAGGTTATAGCTACAGCGCCCTCGCCGCTGAAACCGCACGAGTTGAACCACCGAACTCACGATCCGGAGTTAGCAGCAGCTGCTCATGCGCTGAAGATTTGGAGGCACTATCTCTATGGAGTTAAGTGTGAGATCTTCACGGATCGCAAGAGCCTCAAGTACTTCTTTGAACAAAAGGAGTTGAATATGAGGCAAAGGAGATGGCTAGAATTGGTGAAGGATTATGATTGCTCTATCAGTTATCACCCGGAGAAAGCCAATGTTGTAGCAGATGCTCTTAGTCGCAAGTCGAGAGCGGTTGGGATATCTTCACGCAAGAGAAAGAGCTTATTCGATTTTGAGAAGCTCACCGGAAGTGATTCACCCACGGAATCGGTAAGGATTCATCGCGACTTCGACAAATTGAACCAGATCTGAGAGAAGCCATCGTGAGTGCGCAACGAGGAGACGAATTCCTGGAGAAGATATGTTTGAAAGCAAGGCTAGAAGATAGCAAGGGTTTCACAGAAGTGAAGGACAACGCGCTACTATTCCGAGGAAGGTTATGTGTGCCACTCAATAGGGAATTGAGAGATAAAATCATGAGTGAAGCTCATGAGACACCATATACAGCTCATCCAGAAAGCACCAAAATGTACAGAGACCTTAAAAGGAACTTTAGGTGGGAAGGGATGAAAAAGGATGTAGCCGCGTTTGTGGAACGTTGTTTAGCTTGTCAGCAAGTGAAAGCTGTACACCAACGTCCGTCAGGTTTGTTGCAACCGCTACCAATCCCAGAGTGGAAATGGGATCATATCGGTATGGATTTTGTGGTGAGTTTTCCAAGGTCAGCGAGAGGAAACACCGCTATATGGGTTGTCGTCGATAGACTAATGAAGTCAGCTCATTTCTTATTGATTCGGATGACGTACGGGTTAGATAAGTTTGCTCAGCTTTACGTTAGAGAGATCGTGACGGTTACATGGTGTGCCAGATCGATTCGCCGATCGCGACCGAGGTTCACATCAAGGTTTTGGAGGAGTCTGCAGAAGCAATGGGGACCAAGTCAATCTCAAGACAACCTTCCATCCTCAGACTGACGGTCAGTCGGAAAGAACGATTCAGGTTTTGGAAGACATGCTGCGAGTAGTCGTGGCCGATAGAGGAGGAAATTGGGAAGAGATACTACCTTTGGTGGAGTTTGCCTATAACAACAGTTATCAGGCCACCATAGGAATGGCTCCCTATGAAGCGTTATACGGAAGGAAGTGTCGATCGCCACTTTATTGGGACGGTGGGCGAGAGGAAGATGTTAGGACCGAGATGGTTCAGCAGACGATCGAGGTTATCGATCGATCAGCGAAGGATCGAGGAAGCTCGGGGAGGCACAAATCCTATGCGGACAAGCGTGTACGGATCTTCGTTTATGATCGGAGATCGCGTTTTCTTAAGGTTTCAACGAAGGAGTCGCTCGCTTTGGGAAACGAGATAAGTTACGATCGAGGTTCGCTGGACCTTTCGGGTTATTAAGAGAATAGCCCCGCTGCTATAGGTTAGCTTTGCCGCCCAGCATCGGAGATGTTCATGACGTGTTTCACGCTTCTCACCGAGAAAGTACGTGTTCGACCCAAAACACGTGATCAAGCACGACCAAGTGGTTCTTGCTCAGATCCGAAAGTTACGAGGAGAGGCGGTGGCTATCTTGGAACGAGAAGTGAAGGAGTTGAGGAACAAGCGATTCCTTTGGTGAATGTGTTGTGGAATCACCATGGCGAAGAGGAAGTTACTGGGAGTTGGAAGACAAGTTCGTGGCTCAAGACCCGAGTTGTTTTTCCACGTGTTTGAAATTTCGGGACGAAATTTTTCTAAGGAGGAGGATGTAATACCCGCCTTTTCTAAGCTTCGCTTTGTATGGCACGCTTTTCGAGAAAAGGTCAAAGGTCGACTTTTGTTTCGGTGATGCGACCGCCACGAAACCTCGTGCTTTGTGAAGAGTGTCTTATGACCTAATTCATAAACACTAAGTATGCTGTGTTTTCACCACCCATGAAGGTTCGCACTCGGAAGTTATCGAAAACCGACTTTTCATTGGTCTTTAAAAGCATATCTTGTTTATAGTCGCTGTGTCCGGTATTTTATTTCGTGTCCATGGGTACCAAGTTTGCAAAATTTGAGTCCGTTTGCAAAAGTTGTGTCGCTTTTGCGTTTTCAAAAGGTCATTTACAAGAAGGGCTGGCAACCGCTTCCTATAAATAGAGGCTAGGGCCTTCATTTTCAACGCTCATTTTCCTTCGCCTCTCTGTGTTTACGGAAGAGCCCGCAGCTGTGTACATCGCGGAAGCACGGAGGAGTGGGGATCGAGCGTGGAGGCCTGGCGGCGCCATTGCGCTGTCACGAGCCACCACCGCCAATCAACCTCTCCCAGCAGCCCGTTTTCTATTTTGTCCTTTCTTGTTTTGATTCAGCCTTTAGTAGATCGATAGCATAGAACTCGGGAATCTAAAGGGACGAGGCGAAAACGGCCGGAGGTCGCCGATGGCCACACCGCCGCCGCCGCCCAAGGCCGCCACCGCCGCCGCCTTGGCCTCCGATTGCGGTCAACGGCCACCTCGCTACGGGTCCTTTAGGTTTTGAGTTCAGGGCCATGCATTCTACTAAAGTACCGATCCAGTTTTCCATTTTTCGCGTTTTCGCATGTCGGATGTTTTCCGTTGCTTCGAGTTTTCTAAAGGAAGACATGCCCGGGTTATCCATTTTCAACGTAGTTTGTCATTCCATGTTCGTCATTATGCATATTGCTTATGTTTCCATTTTCATGCATCGATTTTGGATGGTTTATCTTAGATCTGAGGATAGGCATCGATTTTTGAAGCTTCTTCGCTGCTAAGATTTGAGTCAACTTGCATGCATGCATATTTTGAAAGTACCCTATTATAGGTCTTGATGCCCGGATATATTTCCTTCTCCGCATCGAGTTGATTTTAAAACCCGAGAGTGCCAAATGTGGGTTTAGAAAGTCGAAAACCCTAGTTTTGCTACGATCTTCGCTTGATCACGTTGTTGCTTAGCTTTGTGGGATGTGTGACCCCAAAAGTTGTTCCGTCTTGTTACTGTGTACCTACCAAAGGCGATCGGTGAAGTCATCGGATCCGTAGATATCTCCCGTTGACGTTTTGTCTGCATTCAGTTGGGTTATATATGCTTATTTTGAGTTATTTACTCGATATTTCAAAATAAAACATGTGCGCCATAAAATGTTTTGGTGAAGTTACATCGCTCTCCGATCCGAGATATGGTTCTATCATGGTTGTGCACGGATCTCTATTCGTGGTTGATCACCATCTCGAGTATTGATCAGAAGGGATAGACCCCAACACGTGGTTATGGTTACGGGGATAGACCCGGAAGTCCACACGGAAATGGTAATGAGGTGGTTATGGTTCGACGGGATTGACGAAGTCCACACCGAGTTAGCCTACCGGATACGCCCGCATGGGCCAACCGGATATGTTCGGCCGAATGAATGAGATGTGATGGGCTGGCGGATACGCCCAAGCCGTGGTTCTTGGTTCGATGATGGGAGTAATAGTAATAACGGATCGTGCATCGAAAAATGAAAATCTATTTTGCTTACTTAGAAGTGGATTTACGTTTTAAAACCTTCTAAGGTAAGTGCTCAACACGGCATCATGATTCTTTCGATTTATGATAAAACCCACCGAGTGCGCTAGTACTCACCCCAAACTCTTTTCAAATCTTTTCACGATGGAGAAAAATTTGAATGGCGACACCGAGGGGTGGAGCTGCGGGTTCTTCATGCTATGCTTCGCGATGTTGTTATCTTATATATTATATGTGTACTGATGTCGACATATTCTTGTCCCTTATTTTACTTCGAACGGGAACAAGATTCATTATGTTATTAAGTCGTGAGTCTCGATGTGAGCATGCTATGTGGTCGATGGTCTAGTCAATAGGGTGTAATGCTATTTTGCTTTCTTGATTACTTGTTATAAATCAAGATCATGTTTCAAGTTATGATATCGATATTATTCATTGGTGGATTGTTTGTGCACCCTCCCTTCGTGATATGTCCTAGTTATAGAGGAGATCTCGCCCGATTTCATGGTCACATCTTCTTATCATGTATGTTATATGTATTCCCCTCTTCCCCGCTTAACCCCCATCCCTAATCACACCCCGCATCCGTGCCTTTCCTCGGGAATTGGGGCGTGACAACTAGACTTCTAGAATTCAGCTGACTACACTCAACACTCCATCACATCTAGCTCAACCGGGACGAGGTAAATGATTTCTTCCTCAAACTCTTGGAATTGAAAAGTTTATTTACGAATAAGATTGAAAGCATATTTTGAAGGAAAAATGAGGATTTCAAAACTCTGTTTTTGGAAATCAATGAAAGTTATGAGTGAGAAAAGTTTCAAAACTCTATTTTGAAATCAAATAAGAAGTTATGCCAAGTGATCAAGATTTGAGATGAAAGTATATGTTTGAACTGAGTTGAATGATCAATGTTGAAAGGATGAATTCAAATTGATATACATGTATGGATTGATTATGTTGTCATTTTGGAACTTTATTTCCGAATTTCAAGATTTGTTATGATAAAAGATATGTCATCACAAGAAGAACATAGACTATATAAGGAGCATGATCACGATTGTAAAGAACACGTATACTAACTTTGTTTCCTTTACAAGAACAAAAGAACGACAGGAAGAACGAAAGTAACGATAGCTTCGAACACGAACGGCAAAAGACGAGTGTGAAGATAAACAAGAACGGCTTCGACTTTGGAAATGAACGACATCGGCATTGCATCACAACTTCGACATGGGTGATCGTCGACTTCGACTTTGACTTTGACTTTGACTTCAGAATGTCAAGCATCGACTTGAATACGTGGATATGGTAGTCGTACTACATCGGCATTTGCCTCGGATTTTGACACGATCGCGCAAATTTTCTCGTATCGCGCAATAAATTTGTTTTATTCATTCTCTTCGTTAGACTCCGATTTACGCGTGGTTTTACCTGCACTCCTAACACCCCGAACTTCATTTGTTATGAATGATGAATTCCTATTTCGTCTCCTGAATGCACTAGAGTCTGCTGAAAGTTAATTCTAGTTTTATTTAGAACGAAGATCTCATAGCATAACATGTACCTTAGGACGCTACTAGGTAATAAGTTTCCAAATAGAATAAGAAAGTTATGATATGTGCTTTACCTAATGACGTTTATCTACCTTATAGATTGTTTAGTTTAACCTAGTTGCTTATTAGATGTACTTAAGTTATCCTTCCTGCTTATCGGATGATATTAGTTGACTTATGTTAGTTTTGATCGTGACAGATGGAGGAGATGCGTTGCACCGCTAGGAGAAGGATAGGATCGAACGCTACACCCGAGGAAGTGGTGCGCACATACCGAGAGTGTTGGATGTGCTGGGGCGAGGATCTAGGGGAATTTCTTACGTACTATCTCCGACTTTGGAGGAATGCCCGAGCATACGGCGTGACAGATTATGACGGCATCAAGCGTCTCTTGACCATACTTCCATGTGATTGGGAGGATTACGCCCGAGAGGTATCGGGAGACTACATATATCGTGTGCCCGGAGGCTATGACTTGATCGGTGACTTACCCAGATTCGTCAGTCATCTAACGTACGTGTACAATGTCTATGGAGCTACACCGAGGGAACCCTATCTCCCTCCACGAGAGTACACCTGGCGCGATGAGTCGCCAGAATGGTTGTACACTGAGGTTCCACGGCAGGTTGATCCGGTAATACCCCAGTACCTGATTGATGAGGGCAGGCTCGCCCAAGTGGATAGAGCAGCGAGACCGAGAGCTTTGGGAGCTCTTGTCTTCCCTCCGTTGACATTCGGACATCCGTTGCATCCACCACTACCGCCTTTACCACCGATGACAGCTCCACTACCTCCAAGATAGCCTTATCGCCGACGGGCGAGGATGCGAGTGTCGGACCGTGATGGTTTCACCAAAGCGTGTGCATATACCGTCCGACGCGTGCGATTACGCCCGAAGACGCGAGGACTACGGGCCGATGCACGACATACATATGGTAGGAGATAACGGAGCAAGACCATCAGGAGTACATGCCCGAGACGATGACTACGACGAGGAGGAAGATCCCAAGAGGATGAAGAGGAGGAAGAATCGAGATGAGGATTGGATGAAGGCTTAAGTAGATATTAATATGATTAGCGTGTATGCTTGTTTCTTTTGATGTATGGAGGCGATGGGAAGAAAACATAATGTTTTGTAAGGCCATGAGCTGTGATGCATGTGTTTTGATTGTTATGATTGCTGGTTTAAAACACCGCTTACGGTAAAGTTTTCCGATATATATATATATATATATATATATATATATATATATATATATATATATATATATGACCGATTGGGCTTTTATGGCAAAAAATTGTGTATGACAAAGACAAAATGTTTTATTAAAGTCGTTTTACAATGAGGCTATGATGATGTTCTATATGTTAAATTATGAAAGTAATGAGTGATGCTGATTATATGTTTTATATAGCAGAATGCCTCCTAGACAAGATCCTGAACAAGGAATTAGAGGCAGAGGAAGAGGAAGACCTAGGGGAAGAGGTAGAATCCCAGATCAAGAAGATGGGGGTATACCACAACCACCTCCACCTCCACCTGAACGCAGGATAGAGGAACTATTTCTTAGACAGAACCATCCTGTCTTCAATGGGAAAGGAAATCCCGAGGAAGCAGAACAATGGATAAGAGCGATGGAACGAATCTTCGACTTTCTAAGATGTACAGCGCAGGAGCGTCTGTCATGTATTACCTTCCAGCTAAATGGACCTGCTGACTTCTGGTGGGAAGCCAGAAGAAAGATTTTGACAGCGGAACAGATGGAAGCATATACTTGGGAGGATTTCAAGAGGGACATGTATGACAAATATATCTCAAAAAGTTATAGAAAGAGGAAGGAACACGAATTCTTCGTGTTAAAACAAGAAAAGATGTCTGTAACCGACTATGATCGCACCTTCTGCGACATGTCAAGATACGCTCTGTATCAAGTCAACACAGATTTGAAAATGTCGGAAAAGTTTAGGTCGGGTCTAAGGCCAGAGATCAGGATGTCTCTCGCCAGTCATGGAGATTTGACCTATACCGAGGCTTTGGGACGAGCTCTGGATATTTAGGCAGCGATGTCTGAAGACAAGTCGGTATCAGCTCAGACGCAGAATACAATGGATAAGGGAAAAAGGAAGTGGGAAGCAAATCAAGGCAATAGCAACAAGGGAAGTTTTGAGAATACAAGTAACAAACGACCACGGTAGGAAACCGCACAGCCAGACTCAGGTTGGAAAATGGCGACTTTGTTCCTCCGACAATAGCCCACAAGAGCAGATGAGGGCTCTTCCGTTCCCGAAATGCCAGAGATTGCACAAAGGAATGTGCATGGCGGGCAGTGGAAACTGTTTCAAGTGCGGGATGAGAGGGCACTATGCCAACAATTGTCCAGGGGTACGCCCGAAAATGATTGTAAGACCGAATCAACCCGGCAATGCCCAGCCGCTCAGGGCTATTCAATTCCAGCCCCAACCTCAGCCGCAATTCCAACACCAACCCCAACAGCAATTCCAGCAACAACCGTGGCAGCAACCTCAACAACAAAGGCGGCAACCACAGCAACAACGCCAGCAGCAGCAGCCTCAGCAATGTATAGATGCAGCAGGCAAGCACCCGTGTCACTTCACCGCCCAGCTAGAGCATATGCCTTACACCGGAGGCAAAACGAACAGAATCAGGAAAACCGGCGGTATGAGAGCTCTTCTCAACGCACTCTATAGTATTGTTCGACACGGGTGCTTCGTGATTCCTTTATAGCAAGATCATGTAGAAATGTTGGAACTTAGGTCCGAAAAGGCAAGTCGATATGAGAAACTCTTCACCTATAGGAGGGATTATGATCTACACATATCCTCGAACCTAGAGTCGACACTAGGATCCCTTAATGTTCGCGAATAATCAACATAATACCCATGGGTGACGTAGACATAATCCTAGGAATGGATCGTTAGCTAGAAATCATTCCACGATTCTTTGCAAGGAAAGGAAAATTTCATTTCACTTTTCGGACAAGAAGCTACGACTTTCACTTAATCGGCATGGGAAAGAGAATCGACTCATATCAGCATTGAAGGCAAGAAGAATGATGAACCAGAAAGGATACCATACATTTCTCGTATACCTGAACGGAGAAGATAAACCGGAAATGGAAATTGAAGACATAGAGGTTGTTCGAGAGTTTTCGGACGTATTTCCTGAAGATCTACCAGGATTACCTCCTGATAGACAATTGGAATTCACCATCGACTTGGAACCCAGATCGGCTCCAGTGTCGAAGACGCCCTATAGAATGGCTCCAAAAGAATTGGAAGAACTAAAGATCCAAATTCAAGAACTGTTGGATCTAGGTTTCATTAGACCTAGTGTTTCGCCTTGGGGAGCGCCTGTGTTATTTGTTAAGAACAAGGATGGTTCTTTGAAAATGTGCATAGATTATCGGGAAATGAACAAGATGACGCTCAAGAACAAATACCCATTGCCAAAGATCGACGACCTGTTTGATCAATTACGAGAAGTAGGTGTATTCTCGAAGATTGATCTCAAGTCAGGTTATCACCAACTCAAAATACGACCGGATGATGTACCTAAAACTGCATTCCGAACCAGGTATGGCCACTATGAATTCATAGTTATGCCGTTCGGATTAACAAATGCACCAGCCGTATTTATGGACCTCATGAACAGAGTGTTTCATCCATACCTAGACAAGTTTGTCTTGGTCTTCATAGATGATATTCTCGTCTATTCGAGGAATGAGGAGGACCATAAGGAACATCTAAGAACGGTGTTGCAAACCTTGAGAATTGAAAAGTTTTTCGCTAAGTTTAGCAAATGCGAATTTTGGCTGAAGGAAGTAATGTTCCTTGGACACATCGTGTCTGCAGATGGAATTAAAGTAGATCCAGCCAAAGTGGAAGCAGTACAAGGATGGAAATCGCCAAGAACTCGAATGAAATCAAGTTTTCGGGACTAGCGGGTTATTACCGGAGATTCATCGAGGATTCTCCAAAATTGCAAGACCAATAACCCACCATTCAAAAGGAATCAAGTTCAATTGATCAAGAATGCGAGGCTAGTTTTCTAAGCTTAAGGAAAAGTTAACAAGTGCACCGGTGCTAGCTCCAAGCGGACAAGGAGTATGTAGTTTATACAGATGCTTCTAAGAATGGACTGGTTGTGTTTTGATGCAAGAAGGAAAAGTGATAGCATATGCATCCCGACAACTCGCACTACATGAATCGAACTATCCAACTCACGACTTGGAATTAGCAGCAGTGGTCCATGCACTGAAAATTTGGAGACACCATCTCTATGGAGTGAGATATGAGATTTTTACAGATCATAAAAGTTTGAAGTACTTCTTCGAGCAAAGAGATCTAAATATGAGACAAAGAAGATGGCTCGAACTAGTGAAGGATTACGACTGTGGTATTAACTATCACCCGGGTAAAGCGAATGTAGTAGCTGACGCCTTAAGTCGTAAGAATCAAACCAAACTAGGATGTCTCCTTACACAAGAAGAAAAACTCGTTGAGGAGTTTAGAAGAATGAGGATTGAATTGGTTGAACAACCAGAGACGATCACGAGTTGTATCGCTACACTCACGTTGACGTCTGATTTAAGAAAAAGAATCATTGAGAGACAAAGGATGGAGGAAAAGTTAGAAAAGATAAGAAAAAAGGTAAGGACTGTCGGATTGAAGAATTTCCAAGAAGCATCAGACAACGCCTTATTGTTTGAAGGAAGGATATGCGTTCCAGACAACGCAGAGCTTCGAAAAGAAATAATGAGTGAGGCTCACGACACACCCTACACCGCCCACCCAGCAAGATTAAGACGTACCAAGACCTAAAAGAAAAGTTCGGTGGAAGGCATGAAACGAGACAAAGCTTCTTTTGTAGAACTGTCTTGTTTGCCAACAGTAAAGGCATTACATCAACGTC
The DNA here is from genome assembly GCA_036937905.1 of Salvia rosmarinus. NCBI lineage: Eukaryota > Viridiplantae > Streptophyta > Magnoliopsida > Lamiales > Lamiaceae > Salvia > Salvia rosmarinus. The sequence continues at coordinate 34,189,148 of CM072824.1, read as the reverse complement.
CCTACTGAAGTTACATAGCTGGGTATACCCGAATGGAAATGGATGAGATAACGATGGACTTCGTTATGATTTACCCAAATCAAGAGAGGAAACATCATGATATGGGTAGTTATTGATAGACTCACAAAGTGTGCTCACTTTCTACCAATTCAGAATACTTATGGATCTGACAAGTTAGCCCAGCTGTACGTAAAAGAAATTATACGACTGCATGGAGTGCTAAAATCTATTCCATCTGATAGAGACTCCAAGTTCACATCAAGATTCTGGGTTAGCTTACAAAAAGAATTGGGCACGAAATTGAATTTTAGCACAGCATTTCACCCACAGACCGATGGGTAATCGGAAAGAACGATCCATACACTTGAAGATATGCTGAGAACAGTAGTATTGGATCGAGGTGCAAAGTGGGAAGATGTTTTACCTCTTATTGAGTTTGTCTACAATAATAACTATCAAGCGACGATTAATATGGCCCCATACGAAGCTTTGTATGGAAAGAAATGTAGATCACCACTTTACTGAGATGAAGTAGGTGAGAGAAAAGTCCTAGGGCTAGAAGCCGTAAATGAAATGATTGAAATCGTCCGACAGATCAGGCAAAGAATAAAGGAAGCTCAAGATAGACAGAAGTCTTACGCTGATATGCGTAGATCTGAGCTAAAATTTGAAAGTGGAGATAAAGTATTCCTTAAAGTGTCTCCATCGAAAGGGATTATCAGGTTTGGAGTGAAAGGAAAACTGAGACCCCGTTTTATAGGACCCTATGAGATCCTAGAGAGGATAGGCCCAATAGCCTATAGGTTGGCTCTTCCGCCAAATTTGGGGAATGTGCATAATGTCTTTCACGTGTCACAACTAAGAAAATACGCTCACGATCCAAAGCACGTGATTCAACAAGGCGATGTGACCTCAATCCGTATATGAGTTATGAAGAAGAACCCACAAGCAATACTCGACCATAAATTTCAAAGAATTACGGAACAAGTCAATTCACCGGTCAAAGTGTCATGAGACATCACGGATAAGAGGAAGCCACTGGGAACTTGAAGATGCAATGAAAGAACGATACCCCGATTATTTTTCTAAGGTATGCAAATTTCGGACTAAATTTCTTTTAAGGGGTAGGATGTAATTTTCATAGAATTAAAAGCCTAATTACTAGATTCACAACCCAGAATTGTGGTTTCAATAAATGGTTCGACTAGAATGATATCGAGTATGATTTCGATCGTTTACGAAGTGAGGAATTCCTTTTTATATTCACTAAGAATTGTGAATTAAGGAATAGAGTTTATAAAGTGTATCGACAGTATAATTTTAACGTCGATTACGTATCGATAATTAAAATTTCACGAAATTTTCTAAGCAGTGAAGCTTGGAATTAAATTCCATTATAAATGGGATAATATTAATAGAGTAAGCACGATCTTATTATGACCATTTCGAGATGAGTCGATTATTAACGTTTTGAGACGTTTCGAACGTTAACGTCTAGAGACGATTTGAAAAATGGGTTTAACGATCAAGGAATTATAATATTTAATTTCCTATGATTATTTTATATAATTAGAGTATTATTAAGCATTAAATCGATGCTAGATCACGATGGATTAATGGTTGAACAATTATTAATTTTCGAAACCCTAATTCAAAATTGTGGTTTTCTCACATGAAATGATACCATTAAATTTTCCTATGATATAAATTATTATCTAAACCATATATTATGACATATATATGTATGAATGTCACGAAAATAAATATGTAACCCTTGTGATTAATAAATGCCGTGACCTATGTTATAACCTCATAATTCTCAATTTCTTTGATATACTTTGCTATGCTATGTTTTAATTAATCAAGTGACATGTGTTTATATTTAGATTGTATCTTGATTAATATATAGTATCAATACATGAAATAAATAAAATCATCACCCTTTGGAACCATAAGAGCCGACGGCTCCCACCCTTGTTGCATGCTTGATTAGTTCAAAGTCCATCATTAGTGTAAGGCTATTAACACTAGGTAATGATCACTAAGTGAGTCATAACCCACTAATGGAGAAGGCTCCCATTTTATTTTATTTTATTTTTCTTTGAGGTAACCGAGAGAGAGATATAGTGTTAGGATCCTTCATTTCCTCTCATTCCATTCACTCAACACACTCTCAAACACTCAAACTCTCCCTCTTCTCCCCCAAATTTTGAAAAGGCCGAGAGCCTCCATTTCCTCCCTTTGAAAATTTTTGTGTTCATCCTCTTAACCTTCATCAAAGCTTGATACTTTAACCTTGTTCCTAAAATCCATGCCCATACAAAGGTAAGAATCGAACAAGGCTTCGATTTTCTTTGATTTTTACAAAAAAAATTCGAAAGGTGGGTCTTCGATAATGCTTAGGTTCTTGATGTTCTTGGTTTGTAAGTTTTATTTAGGTATGTGTTCTTGATGATCCTTGTTTGTAAAAATAAGATAATGCATGTTAAGTTTGGCCTATGTTATTGCATGTGTATTGTTTGTAAAGATATAGCCAAAGCATGTTAAGTTTGAAGCATAGATCATGTTTTAGAAATTATTTCGAAAATGTTATAAAAAAAATTTGGTGATGACCGAAAGCTTGAGAAATTATTTGAGTATGGATTATCGATCTATAATGTTATAAGAGTTCATAGTAATTTATTTGGAATTTTGGAAAATCCTATGCTATGTTTATGAAAATATCAAACTCAACAAAAATTCTATCTTGTGTATAATTTTATTTTAGACATGCAATGGCATATTAGTGATCTAGACCTTGATTATGTATTAAATGGATTTATTAGAATTTTGAAAGTCCTATGCTATTTTTAAAAAAAATACCAAAAGTTTAAGGAATGTATATGTTAGAGTATGATTTTTATTCGATACATGCAATGATATATTATCGACTTAGATATGAATTATGCATCCTATGTTTTATTAGAATTTTGAAAACCAAATGCTCAATTTATTTGAAAGGGCCGAGAGCTATAGGATGGAATTTGATGATTTGTGTGTTGTTCTAGTATGATATTATGATGTTATATTGTTATACTATATTATATGAGCATGGTGTATTTTTGTTGGAATTTTTATAAAATGTTTAGTATATGTTAAGAAAGAACCGAGACCTTAAGGATTTTAATCCTTGATGAAGAAATGGTATATGATGGACTATATGACATAAATGTGTTATAAATTAATGTTGGGACCTTGTACTAAATATATAAAATTTTTGAGAATTATTGGATAATTTTTACAAGATTACCGTGACCTTTTATTATGATTAAGGTGATAATCGATTTTTATATGGTTAATATTAATACATATTAATGACCATAGTGTATAATAATACACTATATGAATTTAGAAAAAAATTTGGAACCCATTTGGAAATTTGTTGGAATTACCGTAAGCTATTAAGGGAGAAAAAGGATTTTTAAATCCTTTTTAATTAAGATTAATAATATATTATATGTCTAAAAATTATTTTAGACATAATTGAATTTTATAAAATTTTATAAACATAGATTACTATGTTTACGACGAAACGTTATATTTAATAACGTTATAAACAAAAATAATGCTTAATGAATAAATGGATTAATATTTAAGAAAAATATTAATAAATTTTATCGACGGCGTGACAAATCGAGGATTAGACCTGATGAAAGGAAATCGATTGAAAATCGATTTAGAATACGAGTTAGTAAGAAAATTTCTAATGAAAGTCAACCCACGAAATACGCTCGATAAATACGCTAATATGCATAAAACGCACTAATTAGGTAAAGAAACCTCATTGGTAAGAAAAGATTTCATAATTGAAATCAGACGAGAAACGATAACACGCTGAACGCTTAAACCGGAAAGGTTAAACGAACTAGTTGAACGATCTCAAGAACGAGAACGGTTTAATTGAAATACGCAAGTGAACAGCGTATTGAATGTAATATTCCAAAGAAATGAACGCCTAATTACGGTATTTTAAACCCGTGAATTAGGTTTTGCCAGATAATATTTCAAGATGACATCGAATCTTGATTTCGATTCAAGATTATAATAACGAATTCCTTTTATATTCACTAAGGATTGTGAATTAAGGAATCAAATATTATGATATGGTTCGACGATATTATTTTTAACGCCTGCCACGATCGAACGTCCGAATCTCGTGAAATTTTCTAAGCAAAAAGCTTAGAATTAATTTCTATATTAATTCCTATATTAATAGGAATATTATTTATTAAGTAAGCACGAACTTACTACCACCATTTTGAGACGAGTCAATTTTAAACGCTTTGAGACGTTAACGCCAACGCCTGAGACGCTTTGAAAATGAGTTTAACGATCAGAAATTATCATAATTAATTTCCTATTATTATTTTATATAATTACAGTATTATTAAGCATTAAAATCAATTTTGAGCATTAAAACTCGATAATCACAAGATGTGATTTTCGAAAACCCTAATTTTAAAACTAGGGTTTTCTCACATGAAATGATACCATTATTTTATCCTATGCTATTATTTATTATCTAAATCATATATTATGACATATATGAGTATATTTGGCACAATTTTGGCTTGAGAATAATATGTGACATGAATTTATATTTTTATACCTATATACACGCGATTTACGTGTATAATTCCTATGTGATGTATTAATTATTTAATTGGCATGTATTTTATATCTATGTTCTATATATGATTAATACATAGCATAATGTACAAAATAATTAAAATCCCACCCTTAAACACACACACATGCGCCGGCCACCCCTTCCCATGAGCATAATCCCACTTTTCAATCGCCAATACACGGTGAGCCTTTTGCACTCACTCATGATCACTTAACCCACTAGTAAGAAAAATGTTGTCATTTGTAAGATTGTGTGTGTGTGTGCCGTGTAATAGGAGTGATATAGGGGGAGAGGGACTCTTCCCCTTCACCCCATGTTCATTATACCTCTTCCCCTACATTTCAATACTTTTGGAACCCACATTTCTCCACCTCTCCAAAATCTGCAGCCAAGAACCGAGCCTCCTCCCCATTTTCGAAAACCTTCTTCTTCTTTCTTCATCTCTTCCTCACAAACCTTGATACCTAGATATTATTCCTTGAATCCATCCTTAGTTTCGAAGGTAATATGAGACCATAGCTTCAATTTTTATCCTCTTTGTTCAAAAATTTCGAAGCATGTTTATATATGTCTTTATGTTTTTTTTATTGTTCTTATGTATGAGTTATTGTCTACATATATGTTTCTTGATGATTTTTATTTCAAAAATATGGGTATATATGTTTAGATGGTCATATGACATTGTATGTGGAATTTTTGAATGGATCTAGCATGTATGAGTGATTTTCGAACCCTAGCTTTGTTTAAAAATAATTTTTGAAAATATTGAAAATAATTATGTGGTGACCGATTGTTGTTAAAATATTTTTAATGATGGATTATTGATCTATGATATGTTTAGAGTTCATAGTAAATTATTTGAAATTTTTAGAAAACCCTAGGTATTATTTTCAATAATACCGTGAGCTTCAAAAATGTGAACCTTGGTGTATAATTTTTATTTTAAGCATGCAATGACATATTAATACTTTAGGACCTTGATTATATGTTCTATGATTTATCTAGAATTTTTTAAAAATCAAATGCATAATTTTATAAAAAGGCCGAGAGCTATATGATTCTATATGTTGGTGTATGATTTTTATTTTTAATATGCAATGATATATTGTTAATCTAGTATATTGATTATGTGTTGTATGATTTTGTTAGAATTTTTGGAAAACAAATACCAATTAAAAATCAAATAAGCCGTGAGCCATTGCTCTTCAAAGGTGATGATTTAATTGGTTTTGATAAATGTTATTATGTTATAATGTCATACTATAGTGTATAATCATAGTGTATAATTGTTGGAATTTTTGAAAACCAATTACCATAATTAATCAAAAAAAGCCGAGAGCTTGTAGCTCCATATGGTGATGATTTCAATTGGTTTGGTTGATGTTATGATGTTACAATGTTATAATATAATATTTAATCATGTTATAATTTATTTGGAATTTTTGAGAATTGTTTGATAATTGTTTGGTAATTGTTTGAATATTACCGTTTGCATTTTGAGTTTATTCCTTGATGAGTAGTTATGATGGACTATAGGTTATAATTATGACATATATTAATATTGGGACATTATACTAAGTGTGTATCAATTTTGGGAATTTTTGGACAATTATTCCTTAATTTTCGAAATTACGCGACATATATAAATATATATATATAGTAATAAATGACAAACGGTATCATATGGATAATATTAAGTCTTATTCTGGACCATAGTGTATACTAATACACTATATTAATTTAGAAAAAAAATTGGAAATCATTTGGTAATTTTTAAATAATTACCGAGAATTTTCGAATAATTATAAGGATTTTAAATCCTTTTTAATTCAGTTTAATAATAAATTATATGTCTAATAATTATTTTAGACATATTTGGTTTTTATAAAATTTTATAAACATAGATTACTATGTTTGAGACAAACGTTACATTTTATAACGTTATTAATCGAAAATATACGCTTTACTTATTAAAAGATTAACAATTATAAATTATTTATAAGTCCTTTGATTTGCGTGTCAAATCGAGAAATAGGACTTTACTAATTAATCGATCAAAATTGATTTACAAAATGAATTAGTAAGAAATTACTATTTAAAAGTCAAAATTGTCGACTTTGTCGACCAGGTCGATTTCGCCGACTTTTAAAGTCAAACATACGATTATATCGCTCGATAAATACGCTAATACGTAAGACGACTAATTGAGTATGATAATTATTAGTAAGAAACGATTTCACAAATGAAATCCTTTTATCGGCGAACGAAGAATACGCCGAACGCTTAACCCGAAAATGTTAAACGACATGATCGAACGATCTCAAGAATCCAGAACTATTCAATTAAAATACGATTTGAAAACGTATTGAATTCATTAAGAAATTTAATTTACATCGATATAGAATATCGGTTATCTTAGACTCCAAGAGTCTCGATAAGTGTGAACGATGTACCAAAATATCGCTTTACGTAAGCGCGTGGACGCGAACCGACGCAGCCCTGTAGCCCAAGGTTCGATGGTGGCCGACCCTGCATGTGCCTCATAACGATTACAAGAGCACGAACCAAGAAGTTCAAGGAGAGCTTGACGGGCTTAGTTCAAAAGTGTGAGCCAGAGTGACTAAGAAGCCCATTGGAGAGAGTGAGCGACCACCCAAGAATCATCAATTTCATGGAGCAAACGGGTCGGAACTCAAGATGTTTAGTCTGATTTATTCGCATGTTGGGCCATGTTATTTTTATCTTTAGTTGTTTATTTTGTGGGATTATTAAGGCCCATTTTAGATATGTTAATTTTCGGGTTTTGAGCCTAATTAGACCATGTTTGACTAGGAGTTTGATTCCTTATAGGATTAGCCTAATCTTTGTTTGATTCCTTCTAGAATTAGGTTTCTTTTCACCTATATTAAGGCTTGTAATGTGATGAACGAAAATCGCACCATCTTTGATAATAAACGTGAGTTTCTTCTTCTCTCGACAAGATTCGAGTTCTTCTTGGTTTTGCCAAGTCGAGTTCATTTATCCGCGAATCAACGAGATAACCACCACTGTTGTGTGTCATTCATCGTCCCCGAGTTGTTGCACAACCATCTAGTGGGGTATAGGCGAACATCGACCTATATCACTCGAGGGTTAGATTCGAGGTTTTGGGATATCCATTGGTTCGAGTTTTATCAAGTCTTCCGCTCGCGCCGATTGATTCTCCATCACAAACGAGGATCATATCATTTGGTATCGAGCCGTGTTCGTCATCCGGGGTTCGCCGTCATCAGTATCATCCTTTCTCTTCGAGTCAGGGTAGGTTTAGGGTTTGTCGTAGTCTTATTTTTTTTCGTGTTTGTTTCACAAAAACGCCCGCTTTAAATGGGTCATTTTTTTTTTTTTTTTTTGTGGTTCAATTGTAGTATCTCATCCGTCCTCGCTTTCGCTTGTTTAGTGGTCCACCATATCCGTGAACGTTATCCCTATCTTATCCATATCATACCTATCATTATCCATATCCTACCTATTATTATCCATATCCTACATACCTATCATTATCCATATCCTACCTATCATTATCCATATCATTATCGTTATCCATATCAATATCTTACCAATTAAAATTTTTCGTTTTGATTTTTTTTCCAAGATCCACGTTCGAGATGTGAAAAAAAAAAAAAAAAAAAAATAGATCGTGTTGAGCAATTTTTTTCGAATCCTGTTTCGAGCAATTTTTTCTTTATGCTCCTTAGTACGCTTCGAGTCGTTTGGTGTTTATCCCTGCAATTTTTCCAAATTCGGTTAAATCTCGTTGTGTTTTCCGGGTTCCTGGGTAGAATAGATCGTGTTGAGCAAATTTCGCACAACACGCTTTTGAGTTTTCATTGTCGTGTCTTCGTGTCCCACGGTCTTTTGGGTAGTTAGAGCCTTTCGAGTCGGGTTCAGTAGCTTTTCAAATAAAAAATAAAAAAAAAATAAAAAAAATTAAAAAAAATTAAAATAAAAATAAAAAAATTGTCCAATTGTTTTGTTGGTGTTGTTGGTGAACATAAAGTGGTAGATTGAGGAATTTGACCTCTTAAGAGAGAATTTGAGGAAAAAGGCAAGAGAGATGAGATTATTAGAGTGAAGAAAAGCCAAATTATCGAGTGATACACGAGTGTCGAGTGTTTCATCTTGAGTGATACACGAGTGTTTGTGAAGTTGTGAGGTTCTTTTGTTTCTTGCAACTATGTCTAAGAAAACAGATTCCAAAGTGGTTCCAATCCCCGGACGAAGAAGAAGCGACGCCTGCACCAAATTTTATTTGAGGCCTTACGAAATAACTAGGAAAAATCGTCACAAAGGAAATCAAGGGTGCATGAACGCATCACTAGGGAGTTTGAGCAGAGAAATCGAGAAACACGATGAGAGACGACGGCGAGATCCGATCATATATCAATGAGGTGGAGGACGAGGGAGGAAGAGGTGGTGGACCCTTCAAAGTGATAGATAATGAAGGGCCCGAATTTGAAGACGAGGAAGAAGAATTTTCAGATTTTGAAGATAGGCACCCAAGAGGAAGAGATCGAGAAGATAACAATTTGGGCACCATCAGATGAATATTCCTCCTTCCAAGGGAAGAATGATCCGTAATTGTATCTCGAGTGGGAGAAAGGTGGAACTCATGTTCGAATGCCATAACTATTCGATCTCAAGAAAGTGAAGTCGGCAATGATCGAGTTTTCGGGATTATGCACTTGTTTGGTGGGATCGGTTTGTGACCAACAGCGGGCGAGCGAGGAACCACCAATCGATACATGGGACGACATGGGCGCAGTGATGAGGAAGCGCTTTGTTCCTCCTCATTACTATCGTGAGTCAGTACAACAAGTTGCGTAATTTGAGGCAAGGTAGTAGGAGTGTGGATGAGTACTATAAAGAGATGGAGGTAGCGATGATTCGAGCTAATGTGGAAGAAGACAGGGAAGCCACAATGGCGAGATTCTGGCTGGTCCGAATTGGGAGGTTCGAGATAGAGTGAGCTGCAGATTATGTCGAAATGGATGATATGGTGCACATGGCCATAAAGGTAGAGAATCAACTCAAGAGGAGGGTAGTAGTAACGTGCAAAAGAACCCGAGATGTAGTCGAACAATTGGAGGTCGAATCACCTAATTGGAGGCGTAACCAACCAGCCTCTAGTGGTTCCTTTCAAAAGGGAACCAATGGAAGAAGGAGACGCCAGAGAGAAGAAAGGAAGCCATTTGTTACGCCCAAAACGGATGCTTCAAATCGCAAGTCAAGGTACTCCGTGACCAAATCGTGATATTAAGTGCTTTACTTGTCATGGTTTTGGACATTATTCTAGAGATTGTCCGAACAAGAGAGTCATGATCATGAGAGACGATGGAGAGGTGGTAACGGATGATGAGGAGATGCCGGCCTTGGAAGATCCTGATGAGGTAGTAGCAGAGTCAGAAGAGGAGATTGAAGAAATCTTACCACCTGCCGGGCAACTATTTGTTGCTAGGAGAGTTTTGAGTGTCCAAACTCAACCTAAGGAGATAGAGCAGCGAGAAAATATCTTCCACACGAGATGTCATGTGAAAGATAAGGTGTGCAGCGTCATCATAGATGGAGGGAGTTGCACGAATGTGGCTAGTGCAACCATGGTTGAGAAATTGGGCTCACCGTGGTGAAGCATCCCAAGCCATACCGCCTACAATGGCTGAATGATACCGCATCATCAAGGTGACGAGGCAAGTGCAGTTCCTATTTGCATGGGAAGTATGAGGACGAGGTGATGTGTGATGTGATTCCCATGCAAGCGAGCCACATCTTGTTGGGCGCCCTGGCGCTTGATCGCCGAGTTATTCATGATGGCTTCACCAACCGATATACCTTCGAGTATAAGGAAGAAGGTATCACTTGTTCCTCTTACTCATTCCCAAGTTTACGAGGATCAAGTGCGTATGTCAAAGCGAGGTGACAAAAGTGAAGTCCAATGCGGGTAGATTGCCGAGAAGAAGGAGAATGAGATGATCCGTAAGTCCTTGCTTGCAAGGCCTAGTGATCCGGGTGGGTGGTGAATGAGCGTAAGTCGTTGATCGTGTTGTTGTACAAGGAGAATTTGATTATCACTAACGATCTCACTTCTTTACCCCTTCTATTAGTTCTGCTTTGCGTGAGTTTGATGATGTCTTTCCCGAGGATACACCTCACGGCTTACCACCAACCGGGAATTGAGCATCAAATTGATTTCGTGCCCGAGCAACGCCCAAACCGACTGCATACCGAACCAATCCGGAGGAGACGAAGGAGTTGGAGAGGCAATTGGCGAAGTTGTCGCCAAGGGCACGTGAGGAGAGTTTGAGTCCTCAGGCCGCACCCGCTTTACTCGTGCCCAAGAAGGACTCGACTGGAGGATGTGTTGTGATTGTCGAGCCATCAATAATATCACGGTAAAGTATCGCCATCCTATTCCTCGCTCGATGATATGCTAGATGAGTTGCATGGTTCTTGTGTGTTTTCTAAGATAGATTTGAGAAGTGGTTATCATCAAATTCAATCAAAGAGGTGATGAGTGGAAAACCGCTTAAAACTAAACTTGGTTTGTATGAGTGGTTAGTTATGCCTTTTGATCGACTAATGCACCTAGTACGCTTATGCGCCTTATGAATCATGTTTTACGTGCTTATATTGGTAGATTTGTAGTTGTCTACTTTGATGATATCTTAGTATATAGCAAGAGTCATGATGAGCATGAGGACATTTGAGGTATGTTCTAGAGGCGCTTAAGAAAGAGAGATTGTTTGCTAATCTTAAGAAGTGCGCCTTTTGTACGGACAAACTCGTGTTCCTTGGTTTTGTTGTTAGTGCGGTGGTGTACAAGTTGATGAGGAGAAGATTCGTGCTATTCAAGAGTGGCCGAGCTCGAAACCATTGGAGAAGTTAGGAGTTTCCACGGGCTTGCTAGTTTTATAGGAGGTTTGTACCTCAATTCAAAGACTATTGCAGCCCCCATGACGGAAGTGATCAAGAAGAACGTGGAGTTCAGTGGGAAAGGCGCAAGAAGACGTTTAAGCTTTTGAAGCACAAGTCGACTCATGCCCAGATTATCTCTTCCTAACTTTTCTAAATCATTTGAGATTGAATGTGATGCTTGGTGTGGGTATTGGTGCAAAGGTTGATGCAAGAGGGCGGCGGTGGCATACTTCAATGAGAAGTCGAATGGAGCAACGCTGAACTATCCAACGATGATAAGGAGTTGTACGCTGGTCCGAGCATTACAAACATGGCAACACTATTTGTGGGCCAACGAGTTTGTCATTCACACCGATCATGAGTCATGAAGCATTTGAAGGGCAAACATGTCTGAACAAGAGGCATGCTAGGTGGATGGAGTTCATCGAGACGTTTCCATACGTGATCAAGTATAAGCAAGGTAAAGAGAATGTGGTGGCTGATGCACTTTCTCAAGGTATGCCTTGATCTCTACTCTAGATGCTAAGTTGCTTGGTTTTGAGTGCAATAAGAGCGTGTATGCGAATGATGCCGATTTTAAGTGAGATATATCGAGCTTGTGAGCATTCTCGCTAGTGGAGAGTATTTTAGGCATGATGATTATCTTTAGGAAGAATAAGTTGTGTGTTCCTAAATGCTCTTATGTGATTTGTTATTGCTTGAGTCTCATGGTGGGGATTGATGGGACATTTTGGTATTTCTAAGACCTTAGTCGTTTTACATGAACATTTCTTTTGGCCTCATATGAAACGTGATGTTGAGAGAGTTTGTGGTCGTTGTGTTACATGTAGGCAAGCTAAGTCAGACTAGTTCCCATGGGTCAGTACACGCCATCGCTCGCTCCTACCGCACCTGGATCGATATTTCAATGGATTTTGTGTTAGGATTGCCTAGAGTAAAAGTGGTAAGGATTCCATCTTTGTGGTTGTTGATCGATCCTCTAAGATGGCACATTTCATTCCATGTCATAAATCTAATGATGCATCTCATGTGGTGAATTGTTCTTTCGCGACATTGTTAGATCGCATGGTATGCCTAGAACTATTGTTTCGATCGTGATGCTAAGTTTTGAGCTACTTTTGAAGACGTTGTGGTGCAAGTTAGGTACTAAATTATTGTTTTCTACTACGTGTCATCCACAAACCGACGGTCAAACCGAGGTAGTTAATAGGACTTTGTCAACTTTGCTTAGAGCCATAATAAAAAGAACATTAAGTCTTGGGAAAAGTGTTTGCCTCATGTTGAGTTTGCATATAATCGCTCGCTCATTCTGCTACTAAGTTTTCACCATTTGAGATTGTGTATGGCTTTAACCCTTCGACTCCATCGATTTGTCTCCTTTACCTATGCAAGAACATACTAATCTTGATGGCCGGAGAAGGCTGATTTTGTTAAGCGATTCATGAGAGGCGAGGGAGAACATTGAGAGACGAATCGAGCAAAGACGCTAAACAAGCTAACAAGGGCCGAAGGTGGTGTTTGCACCCGTGATTGGGTTTGGCTGCATATGCGCAAGGAGAGGTTCCCAAGACAACGACGCTCTAAGTTGCTTCCAAGAGGCGACGGGCCTTTTCAAGTGTTGGAGCGAATCAATGATAATGCCTACATGTCGGACTTACCCGTGAGCATAATGTTAGTGCTTCTTTCAATGTTGCCGATTTGAGTCCGTTTGTTGTAGGTGACGAATTGATTTGAGGACAAATCCTCTTCAAGAGGAGGGAATGATGCAGCCGTGGAGCCCAAGGTTCGATGGTGGCCGACCGGTGCATGTGCTGTTGGGCGGTTACATAAGAGCACGAACCAAGAAGTTCAGGAGAGCTTGATGGGCTTAGTTCAAGAAGTGTGGGAGCAAGAGTCGACTAAGAAGCCCATTGGAGAGAGTGGAGCGACCAGCCCAAGAATCATCAATTTCATGGAGGCAAATAATGGAACTTGAAGATGTTTAGTCTTGATTTATTTGGCATGTTGGGCCATGTTATTTTTATCTTTAGTTGTTTATTTTCGTGGGATTATTAAGGCCCATTTTAGATATGTTAATTTTCGTGGGTTTTGAGCCCATTAGACCATGTTTGACTAGGAGTTTGATTCCTTATAGGATTAGCCTAATCTTTGTTTCGATTCCTTCTAGAATTAGGTTTCTTTTCACTATATTAAGGTCAGAATGTCATGAACGAAAATCGACCATTTTGATAATAAACGTGAGTTTCTTCTTTCTCGAGAGTATTCGATTTCTTCTTGGTTTTGCCAAGTCGAGTTCATTTATCCGCGAATCAACGAGATAACCACCACCGTTGTGTGTCATTCATCGCCCCGAGTTGTCACACAACCATCTAGTCAGTATAGGCGAAACATCGACCTATATCACTTGAGGGTTAGATTCAGAGGTTTTGGGATATCCATCGTTCGAGTTTTATCAAGTCTTCCGCTCGCCGATTGATTCTCCATCACAAACGAGGATCATATCACGAACGATACGACGGACACCGACAAGCAAACAAACCTAGACTCAATTTACGACGAACCATAGTCTAGGTGGGCTTACTTTTCAAACAAATGTGACGTTATTTTCTTCCAAAATGAATTTATTTACAGATTTACTCTTCAATCGTTGATAAATGTTTACAACATTACCGCCAAAATATTTCGCTTGTGTACGGATCCCATCTATTATGCATGGTGTGATGGTTGGAACTATATAAGGATATGAAATGCATAAATGGTGTGATGGTTGGATGATATGATATGAATGTCATTTGTCGGGTCGCTACCAACCTTTTTATGAAATCGATATCGGGTCCTATGGGAGGATAAATACCGCTGTGGTTAACGGTACACCGAACGTGACTGTGCCGATGGGAAACGTCGGTTACGGCGTCAGAGAAGGGAGGCCTCCTCTCGACGCTTGATCTTTGATATTGTGATGAGATGTGATTATGGGATATGGATCATACACACTAAGAAAATGCTCGCCGAGCGATGTTTACGAACCGAAAATGTTTTAGTAAGACAGGTATTTTGTCACGACCCCTTAATCCTAATTACGGATTAGCAGGACTATAATCGTAAACATGAAAGAATAAACATGGGACTCTCATTAATAATAAGTGTAATACATATGTCAAGCATGTTCTGGACTCTAGTACATAAATTAGGTTCTTGCAATGAAAACATGTGATATGTACATATGACGATGTACTATCAAGGTATAAACATTTCAAATGACAACATTCCTATTGCTCAACACCGCCCATCCATCATTTGCTCAACCCGCACATTTAAAAACAACATGCGGGTCGAGTACAAGAATGCACTCATGGACTCATGCCAAAATATTTTATCATTTGTAGATTACATCGCCACATCATGGTAAGACGAGGGTTTTAGTTGAAATGCCTTTGCTTACTAAAAGATTTTCATCATTTCAAAATCATCGCTGGCTAGCATTTTCTTTGTGTATGATCCGTATCCCTTATCATCATTTCATCATATCATCATAGTCGAAAGTCGCGGTGAGGCCTCCTCTACGACCCCGTGACCGGCCGTGAATTGTCCTTACAAAGACACAAATCACCTTAGTGTATACGTTAATCCTAGCTGTATTGTCCTTCCCAAGAGGATCCGATATCGATTTTCATTCATAAGTTGGGAGCGACCCAACAACATTCATAACATTTCATAACATCTCATGGATAGGATACATACACAAAACATAAACATTTTCGCGGTAATCTTGTAAACATTTTATCAATAGCTAAAATAAGCATCAGAATAAATATTTCAAAAGCATTTCATTTTGAGTAGAGTAAAGCCCACCGGACTGTTGATTGTCTTAAACGATTTCTTAGAAGGCAAGCCCAGCTTAGCCTATCTATTCTCGGCCTCGAGGTTTTGGGGTTGAAATATCCATCGGGTCTTAGAACCCATATTTCTACTTTAGTGTTTATCATGGTATGATATACACTCAATTGAGCATGTAGTAGCACCTAGTCAAATATTTCACGTTAAGGCATGCTTCCATAAAAATATCATATCGTGTCGTTTTATCATAATTTCGTGCATCTTATTAATGCTCTAACGTACCTTGCGACATAACATAATGAATGCATCAATTACTAGCATGTTAGTCACATAAGACATATTTCACATAGGGGGGTTCTACACTTAGTCAAATTTTAAGTGTTTGAAAATCAGCAAAACAACTTAAAATTAACCCAAGTGACATACTTTGACGATTCATAACTCTCGATTCAAAATACGATGGTCGCACAAAGATAAATTCGAAACCTCTAAACATGTGCTACAAGTTCTAAGAAGGAATTAAATCCAAAAGAGTCGTGGTGTTGGAGATATAGGGTCTCAAAGTGGGCAACTCAAACCGACTTCTAAACTTAGAAATTTTTTCGAATTTCAGTTTTAGCTTAACGACGAGGGTTTTATGAGGTCTGTAACTTTTGACTCACAATGCCAAAATGGCTGCAGGCTACCAATTTCAAACCTTGTAACAAGAAATACATATTTTATGAAGACCATACTGGAAAATATCGACGATCGAGAAATACATAAGCTCAAAGTTGACTAGTTGGAAATGGACAGTTTCAAGATGGCGACTTTGGGTCGATGAAAGGTATACCTATAAAACTTGGTTTGGGATCAAACTTTCCAGATCATAACTAGACATGGTGTGGAACATTTCTTATGAAGAAATCCAAGTCCATATCGGACTACAAACGGCTTGAACATCTCACGAAAAGTCATACTCGAACAGCCTATTACATGAAAAATTCACTAAGGCAGTTTGTCCAAAACAAACTTACTGTAATGTATCAACTTCAAAAATTCACCGTGATTTCATTATAAGGAATCTGGGAATACAACCAATCATATTGAAAATCCACTTAAGTCTAGTTTAATCCAGAAAAAGCCTCACTCAATGATTCACAATAGATTGGGAGATAAAAATATTTTACTACAAGCTATCACTTCCGTGACAGTTTTGTGCAGTTAGATTGTAAAATCTGTAATAAATAGTAAAAAGTTTTAGAAAATTCTGAAAATTTACAGACATATTCTAGACATGCTGAATTATTTTTCTGAAAAATTTTAGAGTTTTATCATTAGACAAACTTAAAAATAAAGCCACGGACTATGGGTGATGAACACGGCAATTTCACAGTTTTGCGCGATGCTTTCGAAAAATACGATTAAAATAGAAAATGACGTTGTATGGCCTTGAAATTTTACAGAGGCATATTAGACACATATAAGTTCAACATATTAAAAATTCACAATCATCGGACCACTGTAACTTAGTCTATTAATTTTATAAAGTCACTGTTTTCGTGAGATAACTTCCAGTTTTGCAGACAATATTATAGTTCAACATGCAATCACATATATGTGTTCGATACTATTGAATTACCCACCTATACACATGAATGTATGATCTAGCCATGTCCAAGAATCATAGGATGTAGTTACCTCAACCACGAAATTGGAAGAAGACGAGAGAGATGGAGAGTAGACTAGGCTGTCCTCCTTGGGGAGCTTGATTGTTGCCGTGAGATGTGGAAGGGGTGGGGGAGAGCTCTCAACTCCCTTGCAGATTTTTGAGACAGGGAGGAGAGAAAGGGGAAGGGGACGGCTGATTGAGGTGTGGGAATGGCTGAAATCTGATTTTGGGGGGGGAAGTGAGGTATGGGATGTGTGTGGGGTGCTTATGGGTGACAATTGTCACCCTTAAACATGCAATTTGACACCTACACACACATGCACGAAAATATACACATATATATGTATATATATCAGATTTTAATAGTGTAATTAGGATACAATTAATCCAATGTCACTTAGATACATGTAATAGGAAAAATCAACAAGATAAACTTGTACACATAAGTGTATAGTTTTCGCTATTACACTATGACAATGGGTCTAATTTTATTTTCCATGCCAAACATTGATATATGTTATAACATATAGTTTAGATGATAGATAATATCATATGATAAATTAATGGCATCATTTTATGCGATAAAACCGAAGTTCAAAATTGTGGTTTTCAAACGCGTTTCAAAAATTGGTCACTATCAAATCTTGATGATCTAGCATTGATTTAATGCTAAATAATACTGTAATTACATATACTAATCATAGGAAATTAATTTCTATAATTTCTTGATCGATTAAAACGCTTTTGTTTCATCTCAAAACGTTAACGCTTGAAAACGCTGCAAAACGCTCATTATCGACTCATCTCGAAATGGTCGTCATCACTTTATTAAATTATTCCATTAATAATGGAATTTAATTCTAAGCTTAATTGCTTAGAAAATATCATGAATTTTAACTATCGATACGCGATCGACGTTAAAATAATACTGCCGATACACTTTATAATATTCTATTCTTTGATTCAAAAATCTCGGTGAATATAACATAGGAATTCATTCCTTCGTAATTAATCGAAGTCATTATTCGATATCATTCTGATTGAATATCTCAAATAAAACTTTGATTTACGGGTTTTAAATACCGTAATTAGCATTTAATTTTGCGGGTATTACACATTTCAACTAAAACCCTTGTGACTTACCCCGATATTGGCAGAATTCAAATATTATCAAATGTTTTCGCATGAGTCCACCGAGTGCATTATTTGTACTTAGCCCCGCATATTTGTTTTAAATGTGCAGGTCGAGCTCGATGATGGCGATGGAGGAGTGTGTTGAGTCCAGTGTTCTCGACCATTTTTATTAAGAATTTGAGTTTCACCTTGAATACATATCTTCATATATGTATTCACACACTTTCCGCTGCAATCTCTAAACTCTTTTATGTTATGTCTACTGTTATGAAATATTGAGGTCCATCAGATCATGGTTAAGTCTTTGGGTCTAATGACCTAAAGTGAGATATCATCTTATGTTATGTTCAAGCATGCTAGTTTACAATTGATATGTATCTTTATTTTAGCCTTTTTGTCCTAAAATACTATTCCTAGTATTAGGCACCCTCCAGTCCGGGTTATCCAGAGTGGGGACGTGACAGAGTGGTATCAGAGCACTGTTGCTCTTTGGAAACCCAAATTCTTTTAAAATCTAAGTCAGATCGAGTCACCGAACTTCTAGAAATCACGACTCTCTCAACACTCCATCACATCGAGCTCAACCGGAAAAAGGTGGCGATTTCTTTCTCAAACTCGTAATGAAGATTTTGAACGATGGCCAAGTTGGAAGAATTTTGGAAAGGTATTTTGAAAGAAAGGTTATGTTGTTATGATACTATGAGATTTTGATGATGGGAATGAAAGTATGAGCAAGAAAATCTATCAAAATTTTGATTTTGAAATCAAACGAAAAGTTACACAAGTGAGCAAAGTTCGAGATGAAAGTGTATGATTTGACCGAGTTGATTGCTCAATGTTGGGGAAGAATGAGTTATGCTATGTTTATTTGAAATTTTATTTCCGATTTCAAGGTTTTTATGAAAATGGATATGTTATCCCAAGAACATAGATGCTATAAGAAGCATGTTCACTTCTTACACGAGAACATAGAAGTGTGAACTAGAGAAACTTTATTTCGCTACTAGAACGGTAGCACATAAGAGACACAAGAGCAAACTCAAGTACGTACGATCTTGGCCTCGGCGCTGACTTCGCCATTAGTAAAACCATCGGCAACGACCTCAGCACGGGTATAGAGGCGCTAACGGACGAGCCGCGTAAATTGCCGAACTACCGAGACGGATCGGTAAGCAACCGCCCATGACGAACTGAAACAAGTCGAAACGACCGCAAAATGCGAGTAAGAGGAATACCAAGTGAGGACTGGTGTGAAAACCGCCAAGTGAAGTGAGGAGGATGTGTTGGATTTGTATCGAAAGCGGTTTTGGTTGAGCTTGTATACAATGTTTCGTTACCACTATTACAATCTCCTATCTGAATTGATTACTTGATCGCATATATCGTGTCCCCTTATCTCATATATAAGTTAGATCATACAAAGGTGTAGAAGATCACGAAGTCCGTATGATTGGTCAAGCTTAATGAGATATAAAAGAATCACACCGAGACAACTTGAGGACGAGTTGTCGGTATAAATATATGTATAGATAAGAAGTGACTTGACTTGGTTGTTTGTCATGCTTGTATGCGTCTCGACGTATCGACGGATCACGATGAGATGACTTCTTCTATCTCGACCGTCGTGAAGAACCTAGATCTCGTGACTTACGACGATCTAAACCTCGATAAGGTATTAGGTGAGTATGAGTTCTTGACCATCACTTTGACTTGTTATGGGTGAGAGTTATATGTTCTAACCCAATATTCTCCGTGATCTTGGGTGGTGGCGGTGCAGATATCATGCTAGTTATCTCAGACGAGTCACCGTATCCGTTAAGGATGATGACGCCCCTTAAGGAGCTCAAAGGTTTATTGTACTAAACCCCGCAGTTGAGTTAGCTCAAGTACAATAATAAGGTTGAGTGGTACTACTTAAGGAATTAAAGATATTAATTATTTTAAACAATGTAATGCTCTAAATAATTAATGGACGCGATATCTTAAATACGGGATTCAGAATGTCTAAGTGCAAGCCCGACTCAACTTCGTAATAAAGGGTAAGTCGACTTTATTCTCTAGTGGCATGAATGAATGTTTATAAATTAATTTATGTTCTAGTGAACATAAGATAATTAATTTATTTGAGGCCCATCTTTATTCCTCAGATTTGATCCTGGTTGGCCCATCCAGTTCGTAGCTTGAAGGAAAACCGTGCCCTCTCTCTCTATGGATATGATTTGACTCTCTTTCCTATAAGGATATTATTATATTTATGGAGATGCATGGATCATTTCCTTATGGGATTATGGTAATGCATTATAAATATAAGGTAAGAGATAAGATCAAAGTTAATCATCAATTAACATCCTCATATTTTCGAGAATCCCATAGGTCTTGGGAGTGAGTTTTCGAAAATTCATAGAGAGGTTAGGTGATTTTCTATCACAGCCCTGGTTTGGCTTATCCTTACCGGACCGTGACTTGGGGTTCGGTTCAAGCGAATATGAAAGAATAAGGGTTTCAACTCATTTCGCCCACGAAGAGAATATATATGTTCCAACAGAAACGGAAATCATGACGGAGCAAAATAGCTTATATATATAAGATGGTTTCAAAGGTTCAACAAAACAAGAGCTTTTACAAAGCTTAACACGTAAACATAATATAATGTAATCTCAAGAGTTTTGGCAATGAATAAACGTGTGAGACATGCATATGAAGATGCATTCTCAAGGCGAACCAAAAGATATTCCATACTAAGTCGACAAAGAACTCCGCCAACTCCGCCTGCTCCATCACCTACTCAACCTGCACATTTAAAAACCAACATGCAGGGCTGAGTACAAAAATTTGCACTCAGTGGACACATTGCCGAAAACATTTTTACTTTGCGAATATTGTACTGCCTACTTCACAGTAAGACACAAGGGGTTTTGTTTGAAAAAGGCCTTGTTCTTACAAAATACATTTTCTCATTTCTCAAATTTGTCTGGCCAGACATTTTCTCATCACAACCACAATGTATATTCCAAGTCGGCTATGGATAACGCGCCGGGAGGGAGGCCTCCCTACATCGGACGTAACTAACCGCCCAGCGGTTTAGAGCATGACCGCCCAGCGGTTCAGAGGCCCAACACGTGTACACAACCCTAGCTGGGAATTTCTACTTACACCTCCAACCTAGGATCCGAATCCGTAACTTCCTGTTGCCCCAAGCTACCCGAATGGACATATACAAAACATAAAACATTTTCGGCGGACAATATCGTATCTCAAAAGTTTTCAAGAAAATGTAACAAGAATAATAAAGAAACATTTTCCAAAAGCTCATAAAAGTTTTGGTAAGAAAGCTCACCCGGGAACTTAAAGTTCTACGCCACTAATACTTAATTATCGCCTTATTTCTCCTCCGAGTACGACCCTTTTCAATGTGAGAAACGAGGTTTAGTACATCGCTATACTTTTCGACAGAGACTAACATCGCCTATAACGCCCTATGCATCAAATATGGCTAACGTCGGACTTATATCGACGCTTCCTAATCAAATGATGTTGATTATGACATCGCCATCATATAAGAGATATTCTATCTCTTTAGTATATAATGTATGTTTTAATGTACTTTTGTAACGTAAGTTACATTGTTACCAAACGCATTTCACGTCACATAGATCACGACATCGAATTTCGTGCGCTTTGACCTTGGTCAACGTTTTGGTCAACAATTTTGACTTGGTCAACATTTAGTCAACAATTTTGACTAAAGTCAACATTTTACTTTTAGATTCCTTTTATGTAATTCTATTATTTTATGTGCAATTTTTTCTAAAATTCTATAAAATCATAATATGTTTAAAACATCATTTTGATCATATTATGCAATTATATCTCATAAATTAATTTTATAACATTAATACTTATAACCTATAGTTTTGAAAACCCTAATTAAACTAAGCAAATAATTTCCAAAATTTCAATAAAATCACATAACACATACTCATCTATAAGCATCTTTACTATAACATAATTTTTATTTATTGTGAGCTATTGAATTTAATCTTCCTAAGTCACTTTTGAAAATTGGACTTAGGTCCAATAAATTTTAACAATTCCAATAAATTCATACAACACTATATTATGATTCTACACTTTCAATATGTTATGATAACACTCAAACATGGATTATATCTCATCATAATATCATGTTCTATAATTTTCAAATTCATGACTTAGTACTAAAGTTTTCCAAAATTCTACATAAAATCATATAAGCATAATTAACACCCTAGATCATGATTCCATGCTTAAATCACCAATTAAAAATCATAATAATCAACATATTATACCTTCAAGTTTTCGGTCCATATATAGAATTTGATATCATACTGATTTTGTGATATAATTATACTACATGCTTAATAACATCATTTAAATACAATATCTAAACATATTAGCCTTCGTCACATAATTTTCGAAAATTACATGAACAACATAAGCTTATAACATAAATTTAACCTTTTATCTGATTCGATCGACGTTGGCGACGATTTTCTCTATGATCAAGAGTACTTCAAGAACACTATTTATCCTTTCCTCTATTTTTCTCTTATTTCTCTCTATTTTTGGTTATGATGTTATGGGAGGGGTAACCTCCTATTTATAGGATTTATAAAGTGGGTTTAATCATTATTTCATAAAATATCTTATCTTATCAAATCTTATCATATCTTATCTTATCTTATCTTATCAAATCTTATCATATCTTATCTTATCTTATCTTATCAAATCTTATCATATCTTATCCTTATCCTAAAGTTTTAATTTTATACCTTATGTTCATATTTGTTCACATTATTTTTCAAACTTTTCGCCTACTACATGACAAAGGTCTTAGTTACTTGTTCAAATTGGATACATAATCTACCTTATCCTATAATAATATCTTATCCAAATAATAATGACATAGCATTAATTAAAGCATGATATTTATATCCTTTTCACACATATAATTCAATATTTTCGCCCCTTTAATATTAATAAGCCAAATATTTTATTTTCTCCAATTAATAACTATATGACATAATAATAATCTTAGATGATAAAATAAATCATAGGAAAATTAATTAAGGTCATCTCTATGTACTTTAGTAAAGTTATTCAAATAATTCAAAATTATGAATAAATTATCAAACTATGATTCTTTTCATAAAAATATTATTTTATGAGTAATTATATCAATATAATGATATTATATCATAAAAAAATTTTGGAATTTTTCTAAGCAATTTTCCCATTTTATTGAAAATTGTGGTTTCTAGAGCTTAAATTTTATAAAATCTCATTCTTATCCCTTTTTATAAATTTCGAAATTTTTATGAATTCTAGGAGATAAGATTGATCTATAATTATGATATTTAACAAGCATATAATTAAATAAATTATTTAATACATTTATCACATAAAGAAATTGTAAATTTCGAAATCTACATAAAATAATACTCAAATTTCAAAAATTATGCAATTAATATTTAAAATATTATTTCCTATGATATTCTACACATTTCAACACATTTCTAAGAGATAAACATTATCTCTTAATTAATCATGACATTATCTTATCTTTTATGAAAATATCATAGCAAATCTTATCTTAAAATGTCATTTTCCAACCTTATCACATCCACCTCATGCTTCGGTGTTCAAGATAATTATCTTATCATATACTATAAGATAAACATGACAACTCATCACATAAAATCAAGTGATCATATAATAATTTACAAATTAATTATTCCTTCTTATGATTTTTGAAAATAATCAAATAAATAAGGAAAAATGTTTATTTTTCTTCCTTAGTGTAAATAATATCCTAAATATGCTTAAAACATATTTAAAAATTATTTCGCTCAAATTTTCAAGAGAAATTTCGATTTATTCAAAATCGACAATTACCGACGCTCATTTTCATACTCGCTTCTATCGCATCGCTCCTTCTTTATTTTCAAAATTTTAAGCCCGTAAATTTGGGTATTACATTCTACCCCTTTAAAGAAATTTCGTCCTCGAAATTTGCGTATTCTCATAATGTTCTCGATTCTTTCTCCATATCGAATTCTTAATTCCAACGTTGGTACCTCGTACCCATTTGATTATCGCATGACCTTAACTTTTATTTTCATCGACTCATTTCTTAATCTCCAATCCATATATCTAACATCCTTATGTTTTCTAATCGTATCTATTCAACTATCGATTCTTATAGGCGGTGAGTTCTATGTTCAAATCTAAATTTGCTTAACATATGCTGGCGTCGTATCTTCTCGCTTTGGTGAAGAAGATTCATATACCTTCATCTTGTTTCGTACACGCTCTTAAAACACTTGCGTATAATCTCATAATATCGTAGTCTTGAAATCGCCTCGTGCTTATTTAACTCACCGAGAACTTTTATTCATCATGACTTGATGTATCTCTCTAACTCGATGAAATATATTACTCTACTAATTCTGAGAACTTAGGTGCCAAGATAAGTCAATCTATTTCATATTTCTTAGCTTCAAGGTTTGGGGAAAACGATCATGACTTTACAAGCGGTATGGGTTCATAATTCAAGACGAACACTTTTAAAGTTTGAATTAATATGTTTTTGAATGAATAATTGGGATATAGGGTCCAAGACCCGAATGACGACTACTGAGATGTCTTTGATCATATGGGCTGATCGGACCGTCACAATTACTTCTCACCACCAAGGCTTGGTTTTAAAAGGACATTTTATAAACTTTCGGTTGTAAACTTCTTTGCGTAAAAGTGAGAAATCAGTGATATCTCAATCAAAACTAGGTCATAGAGTTAAACTCAATGACATAACTTTGGGTAAGGAAATTTGAAACATCATGTAACTTGTACTGGGTCATCATAAATTGTAAGGTTTCTCAAAATATTATACATATCGAAACTTAAATCCACATTTACCAACTACGGTTCTTAACTTAAACATTTTCTCTTCTCTGCATCTAATCTTTTACTATGGATATTATTTTATGAGAACCAACTAATAATTCGATCACGTCTCTATTAAGTTCTAATAGTCAACTCGGAGTTCCGTTGCGTGTGAACATCTACAAGGAAAGACTATACTCATGTTATCATCTCAAAATCATCATTCCATTTCTACCCTTTTAGCCTTTTCTACTTATATTATTCTTATTTCCATCCTTGCTTCTGTTATGATGGACTAAAATTCTCATAATTCATATTTCTATGTTCTTTCGCAAAAGGAATCATACATCTTAAACAGTCTACGTTCTTTTTGGGATAACCTACTCATTGTTACTAACAAATAGTAATAACATAACTCGCTCATAACAATACATCTCTTTGAATTCTCTGAATTCAAACATTTCACTTTGACATATCATTGTTAACTCCTCTCATATCCCTTCCTTTTCACAACCTACAACAACTTTTCAACTACTTTCAACTTTAAACTTCCATTTCCATACTTGTCGCTTCAATCCGTGATCATTCTCATTTCTTAATAAGACAATCGCTACTTATAAACAATACTTAGTACATAACTTCAATAACATCTCATAGACACTTATCTTATTCCTCACTTAACATTCTATACCCCAATTAGTATGTTGTTCTTAGATTAATTCAGTATAATAATAGTTGATTTAAAATTACATTGCAGAGAATTTCAAACGAAGATACCATGGCCATTGTCACAAGTGACATTCGCTTATCGAAGCCTCCATTCCTTCACGCACACTACTACAAAAAAAGATAGACTACACGCTTTATGTGTAGTCTATGTGCATCTCGTAGTGTAGAGAAAAGTGGTGTAGAGAAAAGAAAGTGCGCACACTCACGCTTTTTAAGCGTAGTCTATACCCACCATAGACCACGCTCGACATAGACCACGCCACGCCGTAGTCTATACCCCGCACTCACGTAAAATGCGCATACACCACGTTTTTTGCGTAGTCTATACCCACCATAGATCACGCCGCACATAGACTACGCTTCACGCCGTAGTCCATACACACGCACTACACATTAGTTCGCTCATATACTACGCTTTTATGCGTAGTCCATACCCACCATAGACCACGCCGCACATAGACTACGCCACGCCGTAGTCTATACACGCACACACAATAGTTCGCTCATACACCACGTTTTTTTGCGTAGTCTATACCCACTATAGACTACGCCACAAGACAGACTACGCTTTTACGCGTAGTCTATACCCACAGCACTACACAAAAATTTCGCACATACACTACGCTTTTTGCGTAGTCTATATGTATTAACCACGGTTTTGAGTTTATTTACTACGGTTTTAATGCCAAATTTACTACGCTTTTCTATTACAACCCGTAGTCAATTTAATAACAACTACGGTTTTTCAATTTCAACCGTAGTTAATTTCTTTATTTAAACCAATACAATTAATAAAGCACAAGCAAATGAGATTAAAATATACTTGCGACTACGCTCAAAATCACTATTCAAAATATACAATATGTTTTCATTACAACTACAAAATCACTATACAAAATATACAACTGCTTTCATTACAGCCTACAAAATCACTATACAAAATACTATCCACATCACATAACAAAACAATAAGACCAGTATCCCATATCACAAGACAAAATAATTCAAAATATCAATAACTTACCACTAAAACATCACAAGACTATATGTGAAGAAGCATGAAATTTGCCCATTCAACGCGAACTTCATCAATGTCCTCTTGAGAGTAAGACCGATTTTGAAACTATTAACAATTCAAAAATAGAATATTAGCACTCTTGTATGAAAAAATGATTATATTAAAGAATTGAAATGGAATTATCTTACATGTGAACGTAAAGAAATGGAACCAGTCTTCATAACTTCTTCAATTATATCTTTCATGAAGCGTAGTACAAAGAACCCGCATTGCTTGGAATCGGGTTGTCTTGAACACTTTTAAAATATCAAATATTAGCAACATGTAGATATATATGAAATCCAACATAAAACAAATGTGATTTGATAAATGAAAATATACCTTTACAATTTCCCAACTTGGTTGCTTCTTCCCTCTTTTCTCCAATTTTGCATTAAACATAAAAATTGTCCTTCAAGCAATTAATAGTAATTAGATACTACCACAAATACACACATTTCAAAGTACAATACACAATACGATGTCGGTGTCCCTTTTCACAATAAACCGAATAATGTTTGATATATGCGAAGGTGCTTGTGTCACTACATTCAAAATTCATTATGTATATAATGATATGAGGGTATCGTGGTCGACACAAAATGTAAGATTCAGATATGGCAACAAAGGCCATAAACCTTATTCTTTAGGACCTTCAAATTCATAAGATTATGCAAATTGAGATGAAGGACAAATCATTGAGATTGCTAGTCCGAAACACGATGACATATCCTTGTGAGCAGGAAGCGCTTAGCCACGTAATGATAATAACATTAATTTATCTACGATGGCATGTCGGTAACATATAAATGGGTGGATTCTAAACTCCAACTATAAGACTAAAACAAGCTGCAAATTCTCACAATTACGAATAAGATATATAGTACTACATATCCACAAACTTTACTGAGTTCATATAATGATACGTAAGAAATCGGGGCAATGACCACAAACAACGAAATCGGTGACTAAAATGTGAGATCATATCTCGAAGACAACCTCCTTAGAATTACAAGTCCTTGATCACTCTCGTATTTCACGCAAAAGCACTCAATCGGAAACAGCACACCAAGCAACTACATAAATAGCAAACGAATGCAATTCAAGTTTAAAATCTAAGGAGTACGCACATGAGGGCAGATAATATCATATTGATGCTTCAAAGTGAAGAGACAATCAAAGTCTATAAAATATCCAGATACTAGGTTTTCGATTTGGGAGCCCCTAATCTAGCAAATAGTCATCCAAAACCCAACAAATAATTTCCAATTCACGAAAAGAAAAGAAGGAATTAAAGGGAGTCAATCTTACGTGTTGACAATATATTTCCAGTTATCATCACGAATGCGATGACTAAGAGGTCAATAAGATAAATCGTTTCTCCATGAGGATCAACTATCAGAAGAATCCAATGTTCCTAATCAATAGAAAACATATAATATTAGACATGTTGAGAAAAAGAAGATAATGGTGATGAACTAAGATTTAAGACTTACCCTACATTGCACGGTACTATCACTAATTGATTTTGAGATACACCTCAAACCTATCAGCCAAAGCACGTGTTCGTGCATCTTGATCGCCTGGGAACATATGATATCTCAAATGGATTCACAAACCGCAATCGACCAAGTGTAGTTGTACTCCTGAACTCTTGGAATAAGTGACTAACAAATAAATAAAATGTATTAAATAAACATATACTTAACATTGCAAAATAAATTTTGAAAGAGTAAATTTTACCACATATAAACCACAACGCAATTTCTCGGAATTGGCTCTAAATCACAAAACTGGATGATGTCTTCAAGATGTAATGAAAATCTCAAAGGGCTTACCAAAGATTTCATCTTCAAATGGAATTAATATCCTTTCCCATCTGTCAAAGTTTTTTCAACATGTAAATATAAAGACTTTCATGGATTTAATGCAAAGTGTCAAAACACTTCACATTTCTCTCCTTAACAACTCTTTGTCAGTACTTTTGTTTTCTTTGCGTAAAAGACACCCTAATTTGCATAAGCATAAATGTAAATAATAATAGTAACAAATAATCATCATTGTCAATCAATACGCTCACACACGGTTCTAAGTCGCCTAAATATATCGACTAGAACAAATAAATCACTATGACTAACAGTTCATAATTCTAGTTTGTTAATCAATGTGCACCGTCCACGGGTCACAAACATCTACATATATCAAACTAAGGTTGGAAATGGAAGAAAGAAATGTTCTTTGCTAGTTTACATCTAATTGTCTCATGATATATTCAAGAACTTGCAAGTTTTAATCGTAAGGTGTGTTTTGTATGGCCTAATTATGAAATGTGAAGTGGTGTTGCTTTCAAGAACTCAGATTGTGTAAAATGCAAAAAGGTAAGTTATTGATTACGTAAATGTTGCAAGAACAATGTCTAGGTGAATATCCTCTTTATGAAGTTATTGTGTAAGAACTTTCTAAAACGACTGTAGTCGTGGAAGATACTATCGCTTATGTTGATTATGTTGCCTTGGAAGATGCTACTCGAACCGAAAACAATGAATGGGAAACGGTTGGTGGTGCTCATATACGTGTGGATTATCTCGCATCACAATCTTCCAAAAGAGTAAAGTTATATTATTTGAGGAGATGCTATGATAATTATTTTGAAGTATCACATATTGGTAGCTCGTAGGATGCTTTGTCCTCCATCTCCTAGCTAATTTTGGTTATTTGCTTCCTATGTTTATTTTATCACCTAATTTGGACTTGCCGCAACTAATCGGCAGTTGGAACCCCACCAAGATGGTCATTCTCAATTTAAACCAAGAACTTGTCAATGATGTTACCTTACATCGAAACAATCGATCGCATTCATGCGCTCACTTATTAAGGTAAGCCTCTTGAATAATCTTTAAGTAGCTAAATTCCGATCTAATGATGGGTTTTAGTGTTCCAGTAAAAGATGTAGCATTAACGAGTTGTTGTGTGACTCGTGTCCGCTCAAATTTTAAATTTTGAATGTAAATAATATATACTCAACAGATTCGACCACTATATGTAAGATTAAACAAGTTGCTACCCGCTCATCGATTTGCAATCATGGTGTACAAAAGTGATTTCATGCATAAAGATATCTTATTTCTAATTACTTTATATTAAATTTGCTGCATTTGTTGAGTTCATTTAGTAACATGTTATGTTCGTTCGTTTTCATTTATTCTCACGATGGCATTCATAATAGTTTTCTCTTATTCGCTTATTTTTATGTGAGTGCTAACTTAGACAATTCTAGAAGGTGTATTAATGCCTAGACATTGTTCTTGCAAAACTTTTATGAAGACAATGAACACCAAATAATAATAACAAAGCATAAGTTTATGAAGTAATAATAATAATAACAAATAATCATGTTAAACTAAAAATAATACATAACGTATCAACTTTGTCAATCAAGATCACTTGGCAATCATCTTCCTTCTCATTCTCCTTCACTTTCTCCTCGAGGTCTTCATCCACCTCAAAATTCACTTGTTTGATCGAACAACTTTCCTTTTCTTCATAATCTTCCGGTCTTTCAAATTTTGTAATTTCGCTTCAAGTTTTTTCACTCTATCGTAGGTGACATATCATCATTTCTTGTTGTTCTCCGATTTTCTTATCTCCCCTTCAACTTACCTTGTCTATGCTCCTTGGATTTTTGAAGAAAGTAGTAGGAGTAACATAACTACCTACTCCCCGCACATGCCTGTATGCTCGCTTTGTAATGCACACGTAAGCAAATCTTCTCCCAAAGTATTAGTCTTCAATACACCTTCTTCCTTTAGGCGTATGCAATCATCCTTTAGTATACAAATGAAGATTCAGAATAGTTAAGTTCAAGGCAGTTAGTATATGCATGTATTATAAAAAAATTTATGTTATAATAATAGCAAGATTATTATAGTATATCATCATCATAATAGCAAGAAAATTTTATAATGCATGTATTATAAAAAAGCATGGAACATCTTACAATCCTTCGCACGGTTTGCTTTAATTTATAAATCTTCTATATCGCTTTCTTTGGAATTCGGCTTTCTTCCACATGACAAACCCTATCTACATCATCATCTCCACATAATTCATCCTTCTACAATGATAAAAAGTATGTACATAGGATATGAAGCATAAAGGAGAATGTATCAACTGGTGTTCAAGAAAATAAATAAGAAATGAACAGTAAGGAAAAACTACCATTGTTTCAAATGAACCCGCATAGCCTCTTCGTGAAAGTCTATGTGGGTAAATGTTCTTCTTTACCCTTTCTCGTTTGCTCTTCACTCCATGTCTACAATATGAAGTGAATTCATCATTAAAATACCGTACTAGAAGATACTTTCTACATAAAGGCGCTTCGTTGGTGCCATAAGGCATCTTGTAATAGTTAAGTAAAATAACAATGACTCCATCCCACTTGCTTCAAGAATCAAGATTAAAGAATGGATAGTCTAGTGCATTTCTACTTGGAGCTTTATTCGTACAAGAGTGAAGAGCAACTTGAAATAAACTACAACTTGAAGCCATGCTTGCCGATCGAATAAACAAGCTACACCGCCAAGCTAGGCAGTGCATTTGCATGAAACTGTAATCCTAATACTACAATGCTGCAGAAGGCACGTTCTATGTTACAGATTCATGTTTTTTCAGTGAGATCATAGTCCCACCGATCTATTCTTCCCGAGAAAAGCCAATGAGGCAAAAGCGCATCAAAAGTGAGCGGTAGAAAATTGAGAAAAGCCAATGAGGCAAAAAAAAACTATAATACCACCGATCTATTCTTCCGATCTTGCTTTCTTTTATACGTAATGATGTTGATTTCACATTAAAACTATCACATAAGTCATTTGCTTACCTTAAAACCTTCATTACTCTAGATAGCACAAATTAAATCCAATCTTCACGTAGAATACCCTTTGCATGGGGTGGATCATTCATTTTCGAGGATTGTCTATGTTGGGAAGAATGTATTTTTATATAATTTAGACTTCCACTGTAAGCCACTTGGTGCCCGCAGATTCTTCACATCCTGCCCTCCAAGTCTTTTGAACTACATATGCTACCTAATAAACCAAAAGAGAATTTGCTCAAGTTATTCCATAAAAATAGTGCAATATTAAATAAATATGCATAAATATTAAGGCTACAATTATTTGAATTTATATATGATCAGCAAGAATAATTTAAACAAGCATACTTACATTCACATGCTCCCAAATAATGTCTTTCACTTCTTTTGGCACCATTTTCCAAGTCTTATAACTTATCTTCACCTCTTGTCGAGCAAGAAGACCAATATAGCTTTGCATTTCCGCTGCAACTCGACCAATTGGTTGTCCTCGCACATTAAATTCAACAACTTCTTTTATCCCTTTCGCCTTCCGCTTTGCAAGCTCAGTCAAACACACATTTCCTCTTGTTGATTGTGTTTCTTTGGAGTCCAATCCACTGTTATCAGCATCACCGGTAACCATGGTAACCACAAGACCTATTGAAAAAAATATCAATACAAATAATTAGCTTACCATAAATAAAATAAGCAATGTACAATGCAAAACACACAAACATGGATTGTACCGGTTTAAGAGTTCAGATTGTTAACCCAAATTCCATCACAATCTTGACGAACACATGATGGTTCATTTTCATCACGGTCATCATTCAAATTCATTTGTGGAAGCTCATTATTGAAAGCTTGGTAACTAAGAGCAATATCTTCCAACTCTGCACCACTAATCATTTCACGGTACTCTTTATTGGGACATGAGAGTACCACAGACCATATAGGATCTTGAGGGTCTTCAACGTAGATAACTTGTTTAGCTTGACATCCTAATATAAGCGAATCCGGTTTGAACCCAATTCTTTTCAAGTTCACTAAGGTAAAGCGAAGATCATCTACTCTCACGCCACCATTATTCTCAACCCAATCACACTTAAACACTACCATCCGAAATGCTTGATAATCAAGCTCCCAAATTTCCGAATTACCCATAGAGCGTCATATCTCGTGACAATTGGGTTTTCCCTCGCACTTGAAACCCTGCATTGTCTTTGCAACTAAGTCGACTCAAATTTTGAACAACTCGTAGATTATCGCGTTCTTTTGAATTGTAAGTAACACCATTAATCAAATAGCTTTGATATTTTAGAACACTTTTGCTAGGTCCATGCGCCATCCACTTCAGCTTTGTTGAGATTTGACTAATGAATGTGCTTGATTCTAATGAATGTGCTTGATTTGATGAATGTGCTGATGTCACTCCAACCTTCAGAAGAAACTAAAATTAATACAAAAGGATTTGTTGTTCTAATTGTTTAATATTTTTTTAAACTATAACACTTACACGTTCACGAAACCAATCGATGAAAGTTTTGTTATGTTCAGCTTGTTGCCAAGTTAAAGTTTTGGTAGGATATGTTTTCTTCACAAGTTCCAGATGTTCTCTGTCCAAAAGATACATCCATAAAAATTAGTGCATAATTATTTAAAAATGAAGGCTATCATTAAGTCGGGCATATGTTGAGGACATACTCAATATACGGTCGACCTCAATATCATTGTTCAATACATATCGATGTGTTCTGCTTCCACTCCTCAACACTGATTGTGTGGTGTTGAGCACTTGTTAAAGGCCTTGTTCGGATGGCTTGCAGAGTGAAAGACGGGATTCCAATCGTGTGGACATTGGATAAGTAATCTGCAAAATTCCACCGCCTCTTGACAAAGAATATAGCATTCAAACAATACAACCTTCAGGCCGATTACGATTGCGCACATATCCTTTAAGGATTTTCATAAATCTTTCAAACGGATACATCCATCTATACCAAACTGGCCCACATAATTCCACCTCTCGCACAAGATGGACCACTAAATGAATCATTATATCAAAGAATGACGGAGGAAATTCCTTTTCAAGCAAGCACAAAGTCGTCACAATATCTCTTTGAATTTGCTCTAACTTTGACACATCAATAACTCTCTCACACAACACATTGAAGAAAAACACAACCTAGTGATGGTATACCTCACATGTTTTGGTAAACACCACGGATGTGGCGGAAGCAATTGTTGCATTAAAGTTTGACAATCATGGGACTTGAGTCCAACTAGTTTCAAATCCTTCATGGACACCAAGTGGAAACATTAGATGAATAGCCCATAGCACCTTCATTCCATGCAAAGAAGCGCATAATTTTCTTTTCTCTTCTTTACTTAATGTATGATGTGTGAGGTAAAATGTTCTAGATCCAATCACTTGGTGCCAACTCAAGTCGGACACCCAACTCCATCAAATCTTGTCTCATTGCAATTCCATCCTTCGTCTTTCCCTAATGTTTAGTAATGTGCCAATCAAACTTTCACACATTTTCTCAATATGTATCACATCAAGAACATGTCGCACATGTAGATGTTCCCAATCGCAAGATCAAAGAATATCGACTTTTTTTCCAACATGTTTTGCCTTTATCCATTTGTGGTGGTTCTTGTGTCTTTGGTTTTCTTTTGCCTTTCTTTTTCTACTGACCGCCATCATCATAATTTGACTTATTTACATCCTTTTTCCCCAAGAACAAGTGGCGTTCTTAACTCTTTCAATTACCTCGTGGCCCACCAACGGATTAGGGGCAAAGTCAAACTCTTGTTGACCATCAAAAGCCTTCTTTTGTCGTCGATAAGGATGATGTGCGGTAGGAATCTTCTATGCCCGTATATGACATTTTTCCGAATGTTTCAACATCTTAGCATATGTTTCTTCTCCACATACTAGACATGCTTGATATCCTTTACAGAGGACCACGATAGGTTTCCATAGGCGGAAAATCATTGATTGTCCACAATGTAATGACTTTGAGCAAGAAACTTTCTTCTCGGTATGCATCATATGCTTTGATACCCACATCCCATAACTCCTTTAAGTCATCAATTAAAGGTGACAAATACACATCAATGTTGTTCCCCGGTTGTTTTGGACCAGATATTAATAACGTCAGCATCATGAATTTTCTCTTCATGCATAACCAAGGAGGTAGATTGTACGTGACAAGTAACACTGGCCAACAACTATACGTAGAATTCATTAGGCTGTGTGGATTGACACCATCTGCGGATAGAGCTAACCTAAGATTCCGATTCTCTGAAGCAAATTCTGGCCATTTTTCATCCACTAATCAGGATGTCGTAGATACCCGTCTGAACATCTTTCATTAGCATGCCAGGTTAAGTCTTTAGATGTTTCCTTATTTTGAAACATTCTCAAAAATCTTGGTATTGGTGGAAAGTACCACAATAGCTTTGCAGGAACGCCAATATGTAAATTAGTTGTCTTCCCACTCTTCTTCCATCTTGACAATCCACATGTAGGACACTCATCACAGTTCTTATATATCTTTCTATATAAGATGCAATCATTTGGGCAAGCATGGATTTTCTCATAACTCATGCCCAAGGTACTTAAGATTTTTTGCATTGTATAGAGATGAAGGCATCTCGTTGAAATTTTAAGCATTTCCTTAATAAATCTAACAGTTCATTGAAGTCGGTATCGCACCACCTATACTTTGCCTTCAAATTGTACAACTTCACAATTCTCGATAACTTTGAGAACTTTATATGACCGGATACGGTTTTCAAGATCCTCAAGTAACTTCCTAAATTCATTTGGATTATTCTGATAAGTCTCATACGCATCATGTATCATATCAATAGGATCTTCATTCTTCTGATATTGACCATCTTCCCATATTCTATCTTTTTCATTGTCTACGCTTGCAGGCATCGATTTTTCCCCATGAAATGTCCATTCTTGGTATGTTAGATCCATACCATGACAACACAAGTGCGCCCTTATTGCAGATACATTTTTCTTTTTTAAATTACCACATTTTGCACAAGGACATGGTATTTGGTTAGAATCTCTCGCATTTTGCAATGCAAATTGTAAGAAAGATTTTACCCCATGCTCAGATTCACGTGATAATCTATTCATCGACATCCATGCTTTGTCCATCTTGAACAATCAAAATACACAACCTAATAGTACCAAAGAAACATAAATTTAGCAAATTCACTTCATTATCATCTCTTCTACCAACCAAAATTAAATTTTATATTCTAACACATAACTTGGTGAACTTATCACCCCAATCCATCAAAAACTTAAAGGCCTCAAACTTTGGAAAAGTGAGTATTTAAAAGAAGCAGAAGAAGATCCTTATGGAACTCCAATTCACACCAAAGATATGAAGTTTTATTGAAGAAATCAATCACTATTGACATAATGGAAACCGGAAAGACAAATACATATTGACCATCATAAGATTCTCGAAAAATATCTTTACTAAAGAGGTAAAACTTACCTTGTCGTGTACACTTGCGCCTTTAAGCCTCTGGCGTAGATATACCGTCTGTGGAATACAATGTCTGCGTAGATCCAACCTAAGCAAGTAAAGGCCAAAAGAACAAGTTCTAAGACCGGGGAATACCTTATGCGATTCAACCTAAGCAATCTCATGAGAAACAAGCGGGATACTTTACAAAGTTTATAAATCATAATTCACGACTTAAATTTAACATGCTTGTTACTTCAAAATATGTAATGCACCTCTTATCCTCCCAATCGATCAAACTATCAATATGTCAATACCACAAATTCATAAGATAATTCTTGTTATAAATTCACATAAATATATAAATTCACATTCTTTGAAAAAGACATGTGCAAAATAACAAACAAAGTCCATCGAATACATAAAATGATTGATCGTTCAAGACAATCCATATGCCAAGATAATTTATTTAGATCTAAAATGATTACATTATAGCATTATTTATGAGATAAAGAGTTATCACATTCTGCAATAAATATGACCAAGTATTGTAAGACTTAAATTGATTCCAAATGTTTCCGATAATTATATGAAAAGAATATCCCAAATGTTAATGTGCCTCTCTTGTTTAAACACTTGAATCGCTTTGGTTTCTATTTTGGTCCCCTCAGTAATGAAAATAGAAGTTAATTCACATCCGTCTTCGCCACGACTTTAATTTCTTGTAATTTTTATTACAAAAAACTAAGATATCCCTTTTCTTTGTGTTGGTTGCTCAATGATCTTTGAATTTATTCTTTAGGAAAAATAAGACAAAAACAAAACTACATATTGTTTATCCGCATGCACAAGATCGATTGTGCTTTCTCATGTACTCATATGTATTTCTTCCAACTTATAAATAATTGTCCAATGCCACTTGTTTCAATCGCAAAGAAACAAACTTTAATGCAAAATAGAAAATTATTTGTTTTAGACGATATTTTTTTTGCATGCACCTCGATACAAAAGTAAGTATATGCATCACGTTTTGGACATTCTTGTTTGAATAAACAATACAAGATGACTAATGATATATTGATGATATCAAGAAAATAAAAGAGAATGCAGGATTGATTGATTGTGGGAAAGGGGTTATTTGAGGAGGATACTGATTCAGATATGTGGTGACATATCATAGAAATCCAATTCCATTCCACATATTGTACTACCATTCCATTCCACGGTTCCACCCTCCATTCCATCATTCCAAGCACCTCCTAAAAGGCTACAAGGAACACTTATAATACAACACAAAGCACAAGCAAAATATGTGCATCTTAAGGTAACAAAAAACCAATTTCAAAGATTGCACCGATCACGTAAAGATTAAAGAGAAGGGCAAATGTAAAACATCAAAGCTGTGGAAAGGTTTAAAATAGAGAAAAAATCCATCAAAACTGAACTCTATTAATCAAAGTGAGCCTTTTTAGACGCAGACTAGGGCACACCGCAAGATTCTATGTAATATCTATAACCTAAAACCGTAAGGAAAATAAAGCACAACACAAAGAACTGAATTTAACAAGAAAAAAAAAAAAGAGTAAATAGGATTTTCTATATCAAAAGATTCAAAACATAAACATGAAAACATTTGTTATCTTTACCCCTAATATCCGGTAGCCTAATGCAAATTATATCCGCTGGCATAAAGCAATTTCTTCACCCAAATGAATTAAAGGTAGAAAGTAGAAACCAAAAACACATAATTTAGTTCTAATGTAATTTGTAAAACTTATTACGCCTAGTATTAATGGTAAAACCAAGAACAAAAAGGATGTATTCATGTTTTCATGGTGCATTCAAACAATTTCAAATAACATGCATACATGTACGTGCAAGAATGATGGACAAGTCATATTCTTCTTATAAGACATTTCCAAACATTAGTGACATAACCAATTTGCATATCGCAAATTCCTACACGAAACAAAGGAATCGACATAAACCTTATACGCAAAGAAGAACAACATTTTTATTCGACTTAAAATTTGAAATAGCAAAATTTGGGAAATTACCTTTAGGGTCGCTATTACTCGTTCTTTGATTTCCATTCTTAGTTTCACGAGAATGGGTAGCTAAGTATATTCATACCGATATAGGGTGAAGAAAAGTAAGACCAACAAAGCAGAGCATAACAAGCAATACTACAAAATCAAAGGGCAAAATCAATCATCAAATAATTTGTAATGCAAATCCGGTCATCGACTACATGTTACGATCATAAATTAATCAATTCAAACTCACAAAAACCCTAATTCATACAAAGATCATACCACTACAAGGTTAATAAATTCTATAAAAACCCTCTAGTCCCTAACTCCACAAAAAGCACGAGAACTTTGAATGGCGGTGAGAGGAGAACTCACCGGCGGCGGAAGAGAATATGGAGTGCGGCGGATGACAGCGACGGCGATGGAACAACAGCGAGCGGTGGCAAGGAGAAAAAGGACGGCGGGAGTGAAGGGCGGCAAGGAGAAAAAGGAGTGAAGGGCGGGAGTGAAGGGTGGCACGGCAGGGCGGGAGTGAAGGGCGGCACGACAGGGCGGGAGTGAAGGACGGGAAGGAGTGAAAGGACAAAGAGGCGGGAGTAACTTTTACTAAGTACATTAAGTGATATGAGACTGAGAGAGATTGAATTGTATGAGTCTCAGTAAATTGAGTTCACCTTATAATATAAATACAAATAAAGTCCGAGATATGAGAGGCGAAGACTTGTTGGTGAAATGGTTAAGTTATATGTTAACAAACTCAATGTCGTGAGTTCAATCGAAGCCCAATTTCTTATTTTTTATTTTTAAAATTTATGACATAAACTACGCTTTTTATTAAAAACACGCACATACACTACGCTTTTTAAGCGTAGTCTATACCCACTATAGACTACGCATTTACACTACGCAATAACAAAGAAATTATCTACTCCATCCGACTAGTTAGGGTTGAATCAAGGCAACCCACTGTCGTATCGAAATTTTATGTATAGAAATACATATTTTCTTTTGTAATCCACTTCATTTAGTTAGAATATAATAAATGCGAATAGCTTTTGCCATATTGTATCATCTCATAAATATGAGTTAGAAATATATGGATATATCCATTTCATGTCAAATTACGTATTTGTCGAGCCCTTTAGTGAGTCCGATCCGATCGCAACTTGAATATGGAATTCAAAGGATCAAATAGGAAAGGATACTCGAATCATAGAACTATAATGAAATATATGATCAACCAACATTTATCAAATTTGAAAAGAGTCGGAAGAAGCGGTTCGATCCTCTTATCTTGATTTCTCGAACCACGAGAAATATTTCATGTCTTTGTTGACCGACCGGGAAAAAAGTTATCCTTTATTTTAACATATTTCTTAATTGAATTTAATTTGATTGAATGAGGATGATTTGGATTGATGGAAATCTGGGACTACTTTCTTTTCAAATCTATTGTTTTCGGTTCAAATTCTCGATAATCAAGCATCGGAAGAAGTATACCATGAATCCGATTTATCTCAAATTTATCTATGATATTTGCTATCAAAGTGTTTTTAAGGTTGAAAAGAAAAGGTTTTGTAGATTGTTTTCGATATGATCCTTTCCGTATGCTTTGGAAGAAGCTCAGACAGGTTTGGGAAGGGGTTTGATTGATCAAAAAGAGGAATCTACTTCAACCGATATGCCTTAAGCACGCCATACATAACATAGAAATCACACTTGGAAAGGGTGGACAATTAGTTAAAGCAATGGGTCTCAGAAAGCGAAACCGATTGCAAAGAGGAATCGCCTTTGGGACGGAAGGATTCGAACCTCCGAATGGCTGGACCAAACCCGTTGCCTTATGTTAGCGTAGTCTATACCACTATAGACTACGATTTACCTAATCTTTTGTTAGCGTGAGTCTATACTTCAAAAATTCGCAGATAGACTACGCTTTTGATACAAAAGCGTAGTCTATATTTATGACTACGCTTTTCAAAAGCGTAGTCTATAAGGTGTAGAGAAAAGTGGTTTTTGTAGTAGTGGTAGCATTCCAATTCACGTTCGTCAAGTCGAAATTAAAAGCGTTCTAAGTTCTCAAGTTCTCGTGTTTCATCAAACACTACGTTATACATAGAAGAGAATTTCCTATGATCTCGTTCATTCTAAGTTCTTTATGAGACTTAGAGCTCATCTACATTCTTTTGAAATTCAACACAATTTCACAATTCAACTTCGTTTCATACCTTTCATTCAACTCACTGACATATAACTCTATATATGTCCATCATCAATACTTATATACCTCATGAGTATAAACTTTTACCCCTTCCAAATTTATTACAACAAAACCACATACCAACCGGGTATGAACTCAAACTTCTTCAAACAAACCACTCGTTTGTCCCATGAATTTTCACAATTCAAAACTACCCACTTAACGGCATGTCCACTTTAAAATCATTTTTCACAAATACTTCCTCAAAACTGTAACATACTTTTCAAAACTTTTAACACGCACTTTTATCGAACTCACTTTCACTTCTGGTTGAGCGTGATGAGCGAAGCGTTGAGCGGAGATGATTTACCATAGAAAGTGCGGTGATTCAAACCGGACTTTGGATAGAAAGAATATTTTTGGTTCAAAGCAAAAGCGCTCGATACCACACATCACGGCCGGTTTGGCTTATCCTTACCGGACCGTGACTTGGGGTTTAGTTCAGCGAATATGAAAGAATAAGGGTTTCAACTCATTTCGCCTCGAAGAGAATATAGATGTTCCAATGTAAACGGAAATCATGACGGAGCAAAATAGCTTATATATATAAGATGGTTTCAAAGGTTCAACAAAGCAAGAGGCTTTTACAAAGCTTAACACGTAAGCAGAATATATGTAATCTCAAGAGTTTTGGCGGCGGAATAAGCGTGTGAGACATGCATATGAAGATGCATTCTCAAGGCGAACAAAAGATATTCCATACTCGAGTTGACAAAGAACTCGCTCAACTCCGCCTGTTCCATCACGCTCCAACCCGCACATTTAAAAACAAACATGCGGTCGAGTACAAAATTTGCACTCGGTGGACACATTGTCAAAACATTTTTACTTACGAATATTGTATTGCCTACTTCACAAGAAGACACAAGGGTTTTGTTTGAAAAGGCCTTGTTCTTACAAAATACATTTTCTCATTTCTCAAAGTTATCGGCGGACATTTCTCATCACAACCACAATGTATATTCAGTCGTTTATGGATAACACTGTGGGAGGAGGCCTCCTACAGGACTCAACTAACCGCCCAGCGGTTTAGAGCATAACCGCCCAGCGGTTCGAGAGGCCTAACACGTGTACACAACCTACCAGGAATTTCTACTTACACCTCCAAACTGGGATCCGACCAGTAACTTCCTGTTGTGCAACCCGAATGGACATATACAAAACATAAAACATTTTTGGCGGACAATATCGTATCTCAAAAGTTTTCGAAGAAATGCGAATGTAATAACGATAAACATTTTCCAAAAGCTCATAAAAGTTTTGGTAAGAAAGCTCACCTCGGGACTTAAAGTTCTACGTCACTAAAACTTAATTATCGTCTTCTTTCTCCTACGAGCGGGACCCTTTTCAATGTGAGAAATGAGGTTTAGTACATCGCTATACTTTTCGATAGAGGCGAACCCGTCTATAACGTCCTATGCATCAAATAAGGCTAACGTCGGACTTATATTGACGTTTCCTAATCAAAATGATGTTGATTATGACATCGCTCATCATATAAGAGATATTCTATCTCTTTAGTATATAATGTATGTTTTAATGTACTTTTGTAACGTAAGTTACATTGTTACCAAACGTACTACGTCACATAGATCACGTATTATCGAATTTCGTACGCTTTGACCTTAGTCAACGTTTTTGGTCAACAATTTTGACTTGGTCAACATTTAGTCAACAATTTGACTAAAGTCAACATTTTGACTTTTTAATTCTTTTTATGTAATTGTTTAGTATGATTTTGTGATGATTTTTGGTATTGTTTTACATGTCAATTTTAGTGGTTTGATTAATATTTGTCGATTCAGACTTATTTGGTCTATTTTGATGTTTTACAGAAAAATGGCATTAAATCGAATGAATTTTATCTACCAAGATCTATCCTATATTGAAGAGCATCTCGACAGGAGTTCATAGGCGAAAGCGGATCGAAAATCGGAGTTCAAACGAGAAAGAACGAGACGAAACGTCAAAGTTGCGCACGACTCCGTCCGCACGCACCGGCGCCTCATCCGCGCCCGCGCCCGCCGCGCGCATTCGCGCCCAGCGCGCGCCACGTAACCAGCGCCGCTCCAGCGCCTCGCCCAACGCGTTCTTACGCCCGCGCCTTGACATGTATCGGCTTCGGCTGGCGCCCGTCCGCGCTGCGCGACACGCCGCCGCGCCGCCCGCATGCAGCGCGCGCCCGCTCGGCCGCCCCTTTTCGCCCGCGTGCGTCGCCTCTCCGTCCGGCGTTGGGAAACCAGCGACGCTGCGTCGGCGCGGGAACCGGCGCCGCTTCGCGACTGCCCACCAAGCGCCCGTCCGGGCGGTGAACCCAATCCGGCGCGACGTTTGCAAGTGCGCCCTGCGTCAGCGTTTCGCCAGCGTCCGTGGCGGGAACGATAACCCGTTCACTCCAGGAGCTTTCCGCGTCCGGCGCTGCGACGCGTCCGGCACTTGGCGTGATTTCCTGCCGCTTCTCATCTGATTTTAGGCGTAAAACCCTAAGCTCCCTCACATTCTTTCTCTCGCACGCACGCGAATTCTTTCGCCTTTTCTTTTCTTTTCCGTTTTCTTTCCTTTTCATTCTTGTATCTTGGATTAACAAGTGGATTGTACGATTCCGGATATTTGGAAGACGAATTTATCTATGAATGATTGTAAGTTTTCCTGATTTTGATTATGTCTATGTAATTGGGATTTGATTAATTTATGCCATGAGATAAATTATGATTTGTAGAGAAATATATGTTTAATCGTTCTCGTCTTGAATCGTGATTGTTGAATTGATGATTTGTGATTTTCCTATCCGTATAAATT
Source organism: Salvia rosmarinus (assembly GCA_036937905.1). Classification (NCBI taxonomy): domain Eukaryota; kingdom Viridiplantae; phylum Streptophyta; class Magnoliopsida; order Lamiales; family Lamiaceae; genus Salvia; species Salvia rosmarinus. The sequence continues at coordinate 34,145,753 of CM072824.1, read as the reverse complement.
GTTTATTTTACGATCTTCATGCATGGTGTTCGAGAGAATAGTGTAGGATGATTGTGTGCTTATATTTGATTATAAAGATATCGCGAGCGATTTATATTAAATATGAGTTTGACAACGAAAGTGATCGAGAGATTGGTTTGTTGTTGAATAATTGATATATGTGGATAGGGTTTTGCTATTGTGTGCATTTGTTGTGAAATATCCTTCGTAGTTAATGGTGGGGTGGTTGAGAGATCTCCGTCATTAAGTTCGAGTCTAGCATCGACGTGTCGAGAGATTAGTTAGTGTTGACCGTTGGGTGAGAAGCGTGGGTGTTTTATGCATTGTGTCTGGTCTTTGATTTATTAATTGTGAGGATAGATTCGAACCCAGAACACCGTCTCCAATTCCGTGTATCGTCAATTCCTATTGTTGTCCAAGTGCATCCGCTCTTATCGCTTATTTTATTTCTGCTTCGTCCTTTCTCGTGACAATCCCTTATGTTAGGGACGTTAGTGTTTCTTTTACTTTTCGTGTTTGACATAGAACCGTAGCCCTGTTAAGCCTTCCTCGAGAGATTCGACTTGGGTCGACCTTACCATTCTATAAGGACCTCGTACTATTGCGAGCGACTGAAAAGAACAATTTGGTCGGAACAAATTTTGGCGCCGTTGCCGGGGAAGGCTTTAGGCTTTTGGTTTTGTGTTGTTTTGTTTTTCTGTTTCTTCCGCCGTGCTTCTTCTTTTTATTTCTTTCTTTTTCCTTTTCTTTGTTTCTATTTTCTCCAAGCAGTGCGTGTGATCTTGTTTTTGTAGTTGGTGTCGTTAATGCGGGGTTACGGCGATCGAATATGGTCATACGGGCACGGAGGAGGAAAGCTCGTCAGATTGGGCAAATTCTTCCTTTGAAGAAGGAGCTCAATTCGACTATTTTGAGGGATACCCGTCAGGCTGTGAGCATCAAGCCTATGATCCCTACTGGAGGCATCCTCAGAGTTCTTCTTATAGTCAGGACCTCTTATCCCAGCAACAACCGGTGAAGCCGACACTAGAGGATTCATTGAAGGCATTCATTAAGGCGAGCCAGCCGGTGAAGCCGACATTGGAGGAATCATTGCAGGCCTTCATTCAGGCGAGTCAGCCGGTGAAACCGACATTGGAGGAGTCATTGCAAGCTTTCATTTGGGCGAGTCAGCCTGTGAAGCCGACATTGGAAGACAAACTAACGTCTTTCATACAGACGAGTCAACAAAGGTTCGAGATGTTGGAAACATCTATGGACCGTTTAGAGACTCAAGTCGATCGTTCTGAGACTCACGTCGGTCGATTAGCGGGAGAGTGGAAGAATTGGTCCACAACCAAAGTGTGGAGGAGATCTGCCGAGTCAACTGGAGGCGGACTTCTTATGTCATAGTCGATGAAGATGGCGAGTTGAGGAGAATCGGGGAAGTTGAGGAAAGTGAAGAGTCGAGGTTTTATCAAACCGAGACTAAGTTTGAACAACCCGATATATTCGATTCGGTTGAAGGATGAGGAGAGGACAAGCGTTGAGTAGCATCTATAATTTTCTACATCTAATTCTCCAAAGTATTGTGCTTACCGAGTTGAAATTATCCATTTTCTTTGGAGAATAGGATGTTTGATTTGATTTTAATTTATTTATTATATCTTTGCCTTAACCGGCCCTTTGTGATTACATTGTTACTCACCGATGCTCGGTTGAGATGGTATTCCTGCAGGTGAAGGACTATGGATAGTCCATTTTTCATTGGTGTAGCTCGTGCCATTGAAACGAGCGCTGCGTGGGAGGCAACCCACGAGTTTATTTGTTTTCTGTTTTCTTTCTCTTTCTTTTCAGGTTTTTAATAAGTGAGATGAGAATTGAGGCGAGTTGCATGGCATGAACACTCAAGCCACTTGACGATGTCACCGCCGTACCACGTTGACATGCTTTTCCAATTTCAGGGAAGTTAACTTCTACATTTTACCTTTATAGCTTTTGTCTAAAGTGTGGAGGCATGCTTGTCGTCTTTGTGTGTTTGCATGTGACTTGTGTTTGTTTGGGTGTGTCGTCCTCCATTTTATACCTTTTGTTTGGAATTGAGTATGCTTTATCGTCTAGTATACGAGTAGAGTTGAGTGAGCATGATTTGATTGGGTATGCACGTCCGAACTGATTTCTAGTAATTCTCATCGATGCGTGACTTGGCGTGATAATTGTTTATGATTGATCTAGCTGTGGGGCACGTCTAAGTAAATTGTGATGAAGTGATACGTGTAGTTGATTGTCGTTGCTATTTATATAGTCCCCTTGTGTTTCTTATCTCGAAAAAAAAAAAAAATATTATTATGAAAAGATGAAAAAGTTTGTGATATAAAAAAGAAAGGAGTTGGAAAAAGTTGTTGATGGCTGAATAAGTGAGCTTAAGGTTGGAATAAGGGGCTCTACTCCTCTCGCTCAATGTTGCTTCTCGAATGGAAGCTCAAAAGTGATAGTATGGAAACCACATTAGGATACTCGGGTTTTCAACTCGAAGGTTTAACTTAATGAACATTGTCTATAATCCTCCTTGGGTCATCATATTTGGTATTGAAAGTTGTGTGTTACGTTGAAAATGAGATATGTTATGCAAGGATCTATATGAATTGGCTTTTCGATTATTAAATGCATGTAGATCAAAATTATGATTTGCTTGGATTAAGCCGCATGTTGATTAATTATTGATATATTATCATGTTGAGAAATGTATTGGTTTAGAATTTCTAGAATGAAGTGAAGTCATGTTTTATCTATTTGAATTTATGTTTTCTTGATTTCTTTTCTCGTGTCGTGATGATAATGTTTGCTTGAGGACAAGCAAAGGTTTAAGTGTGGAGGAGTTGTTTAGTATGATTTTGTGATGATTTTTGGTATTGTTTTACATGTCAATTTTAGTGGTTTGTCCTATTTATGCCGTTGGTTTGATTAATATTTATCGATTCGGACTTATTTAGTTTGTTTTGATGTTTTACAGAAAAATGGCATTAAATCGGATGAATTTCATCTACCAAGATCTATCCTATATTGAAGAGCATCTCGACAGGAGTTCATAGGCGAAAGCGGATCGAAAATCGGAGTTCAAACGAGAAAGAACAAGGCAACGTCAAGTTGCGCGACTCCCGTCCGCACGCACGCCTCGCGCCTCATCCGCGCGGCGCGCCGCCGCATTTCGCGCCCAGCGCGCGCCACGCAGCCAGCGCTGCTCCAGCGCCTCGCCCAGCGTGGGTTCTTCCGCCACACCGCTGCGCCCGCATGCGGCGCTTCGGCGGCGCTCGTCGGCGCTGCGCGACACGCCGCGCCGCCGCCCGCATGCGCGTGTAACGCCGCTCGGCCGCCGCACTCGCCAGCGTCGTCGCCTCTCCGTCGGCGTTGGGAAACCAGTGCACGCTGCGTCCGGCGCTGGGAACCAGCGCCCGCTCGCGACCTGCCCAGCTGAAGCGCCCGTCCGGCGCTGAACCCAATCCGGCGCTGCACGTCTTGCCAAGTGCGCCCCTGCGTCCGGCGTTTCATCGCGTCCGGCGCTGGGTTGCTATGGCCGTTCACTCCAGGAGCTTTCCACGTCCGGCGCTGCGACGCGTCCGGCGCTGGGCGTGATTTCCTGCCGCTATAAATACAGTTTTAGACGTAAAAACCCTAAGCTCCCTCACATTCTTTCTCTCGCACGCACGCGAATTCTTTCGCCTTTTCTTTTCTTTTCCGTTTTCTTTCCTTTTCATTCTTGTATCTTGGATTAACAAGTGGATTGTACGATTCCGGATATTTGGAAGACGAATTTATCTATGAATGGTTGTAAGTTTTCCTGATTTTGATTATGTCTATGTAATTGGGATTTGATTAATTTATGCCGTGAGATAAATTATGATTTGTAGAAAATATATGTTTAATCGTTCTCGTCTTGAATCGTGATTGTTGAATTGATGATTTGTGATTTTCCTATCCGTATAAATTGTTTATTTTACGATCTTCATGCATGGTGTTCGAGAGAATAGTGTAGGATGATTGTGTGCTTATATTTAATTATAAAGATATGCGAGAGCGATTTATATTAAATATGAGTTTGACAAAAAGTGATCGAGATTGGTTTGTTGTTGAATAATTGATATATGTGGATAGGGTTTTGCTATTGTGTGCATTTGTTGTGAAATATCCTTAGTAGTTAATGGTGGGGTGGTTGAGATCTCTCGTCATTAAGTTCGAGTCTAGCATCGACGTGTCGAGAGATTAGTTAGTGTTGACCGTTGGGTGAGAAGCGTGGGTGTTTTATGCATTGTGTACCGGTCTTTGATTTATTAATTGTGAGGATAGATTCGAACCCTAGAACACCGTCTCCAATTCCGTGTATCGTCAATTCCTATTGTTGTCCAAGTGCATCCGCTCTTATCTGCTTATTTTATTTCCTGCTTTCGTCCTTTCCGTGACAATCCTCTTATGTTAGGACGTTAGTATTTCTTTTCTGTTTTTGTGTTTGACATAGAACCGTAGCCCTGTTAAGCCTTCCTCGAGAGATTCGACTTGGGTCGACCTTACCATTCTATAAGGACCTCGTACTATTGCGAGCGACTGAAAAGAACAATTTGGTCGGAACAGTAATTCTATTATTTTATGTGCAATTCTTGTTCTAAAAATTCCCATAAAATCATAATATGTTTAAAACATCATTTTTGATCATATTATGCAATTATATCTCATAAATTAATTTTATAACATTAATACTTATAACCTATAGTTTTGAAAACCCTAATTAAACTAAGCAAATAATTTCCAAAATTCCAAAAATCACATAACACGTACTCATCTATAAGCATCTTTACTATAACATAATTTTTATTTATTGTGAGCTATTGAATTTAATCTTCCTAAGTCACTTTTGAAAATTTGGACTTAGGTCGATAAATTTTAACAATTCAATAAATTCATACAACACTATATTATGATTCTACACTTTCAATATGTTATGATAACACTCAAACATGGATTATATCTCGTCATAATATCATGTTCTATAATTTTCGAAATTCATAGACTTGTTAATACTCAAGTTTTTCAAAATTATACATAAAATCATATAAGCATAATTAATACCCTAGATCATGATTCCATGCTTAAATCACCAATTAAAAATCATAATAATCAACATATTATACCTTCAAGTTTTCGGTCCATATATAGAATTTGATATCATGCTTGATTTTGTGATATAATTATACTACATGCTTAATAACATCATATAAATACAATATCTAAACATATTAGCCTTGGTCACATAATTTTCGAAAATTACATGAACAACATAAGCTAATAACATAAATTCTAACCTTTTTATCGGATTCGATCGGCGTTGGCGACGTTTTCTCTATGATCGAAGAGTACTTGAAGAACACTATTTATCCTTTCCTCTCTATTTTTCTCTTATTTCTCTCTATTTTGGTTATGATGTTATGGGAGGGTAACTCCTATTTATAGGATTTATAAAGTGGGTTTAATCATTATTTCATAAAATATCTTATCTTATCAAATCTTATCATATCTTATTTTATCTTATCAAATCTTATCATATCTTATCTTATCTTATCTTATCATATCTTATCCTTATCCTAAAGTTTGAATTTTATACCTTATGTTCACATTTGTTCACATTATTTTTCACACTTTTCGCCTACTACATGACAAAGGTCTTAGTTACTTGTTCAAATTGGATACATAATCTACCTTATCCTATAATAATATCTTATCCAAATAATAATGACATAGCATTAATTAAAGCATGATATTTGTATCATTTTCACACATATAATTCAATATTTTCGGCCCCTTTAATATTAATAAGCCAAATATTTTATTTTTCTCCAATTAATAACTATATGACATAATAATAATCTTAGATGATAAAATAAATCATAGGAAAATTAATTAAGGTCATCTCTATGTACTTTAGTAAAGTTATCGGCAAATAATTCAAAATTATGAATAAACTATCAAACTATGATTCTTTTCATAAAAATATTATTTTTATGAGTAATTATATCAATATAATGATATTATATCATAAAATAATTTTTTGGAATTTTTCTAAGCAATTTTCCCATTTTATTCGAAAATTAAGGTTTCTAGAGCTTAAATTTTATAAAATCCCATTCTTATCCCTTTTTATAAATTTCAAAATTTTTATGAATTCTAGGAGTTAAGATTGATCTAGAATTATGATATTTATCAAACATATAATTAAATAAATTATTTAATACATTTATCACATAAAGAAATTGTAATTTTCGAAATCTACATAAAATAATACTCAAATTTCAAAAATTATGCAATTAATATTTAAAATATTATTTCCTATGATATTCTACACATTTCTACTCATTTCTAAGAGATAAACATTATCTCTTAATTAATCATGACCTTATCTTATCTTTTATAAAAATATCATAGCAAATCTTATCTTAAAATATCATTTTCCAACCTTATCACATCCACCTCATGCTTAGGTGTTCAAGATAATTATCTTATCATATACTATAAGATAAACATGACAACTCATCACATAAAATCAAGTGATCATATAATAATTCATAAATTAATTATTCATTCTTATGATTTTCGAAAATAATCAAATAAATAAGGAAAAATGTTTCTTTTTCTTCCTTTGTGTAAATAATATCCTAAATATGCTTAAAAACATATTTAAAAATTATTTCGTTCAAATTTTCAAGAGAAATTTCGATTTATTCAAAATCGACAATTACCGACATTCATTTTCATACTCGTTTCTATCGTACTGTTCATTCTTTATTTTCGAAATTTTTAAGCCCAGAAATTCGGGATATTACATTTTCTGTAGCATTCTCCATAGATTATCCTCACTCGATATTGGAGATTGGGCAACCGGGATACGACCCGGAAGATCAAAGCACGAGTCTCGATCCGCTCATCCCGATCCACCTCGGCAGTTCAAAGGTAAACACGAGAAAACCCTACGTGTTGCAATTAATTATATAGGTGCATGCTAGGAAAATAATTAATGTATGGTGAATTAAACATCCAAGATAGATCATCGGGAGAGGTTAAAATCGGTTTTCCTTACATTGGTATCGAGCACGGGATCCGTATCTTGGCTCTGTTGGATTAATTCAAGTTTGATTATTACGTGCGCTATACATTAATTGTGGATCCATGGTTCATCGTGGCTCGTTTTATTTTTGTCGGATTTTGTTTTCACCACGAAAATCCGTGGTTAGATTAGATTTTTCCCGTAAATCTTATACGTAAAGAAGAACTAAGACGAAAAGAACGAAGAACGAGACGACGGAGTTCATCGGCAGAGGTCGCGACGGTGTGCGGGCGACGGCGCATGATGCGCTTCGCGACACGCCGCCTTGGCAGCGCCGGGCGAGGCGACGCGGGCGGCATGGCTCGGCGGCCGGGGTGCGGGGCTCGGCTTGCGGCGGAGGCCTCGCACCGCTGGCGCTGTCTTGGCTTCGATGGCGCTCGTCGTGGTCGCGCCGCCTTTGGCGTTCGCTAGGCGGCACGCACAAACATGCATCTTGAGGCGATGGGGTAGCGTTTGTCGCGTCCGTGCACGCGAGGCCCGTTTTTCAAAGTTTATGAAGATCTGTACTTTGCAATTCCATGTAATAGATTAGGCAAGAAAGTGCAGGTTCCACGAGTGGGCCACGATGAACGTTTTATTTTATTTTTAATCGTTCATAGCATGTCGTGGATGTTTAAATTATGCAGAAGCATGCTATGTATGTTTAAATTACGTAGACAAACATATTATATGTTTTTGTGATTGGATGCGCATAGTAAGCATGCTAGGTTTATCGCGTTTTCAAGCATATTTTAGAATTCTGCGAGCATGTTTTACATGTTGAGTTCTATAGAAAAGCATGCTAGGATTACGTGATCTGCATCGACAAACCTTTTGAACAAAAAGACTAAGAAAGCAACCCGACAAATTAATTTTTAAAATTAAAATGTCAAGACCTCCACTTTTGATCTCTAAACAAAGTGAGGCCGACTTGTGAGTGGCGATCCACACGCCGTGGCTTGCTTGCCTTGTTTATCATAAGTTTGTTAGATGAGATTTCTAAATAAAACATTTTAAATCTATTGAGAAGTGGGAGTTTCATGTGTATGGCGCCCACACGCGTGGCTTGCATGTGCGATTTTCATAAGTTCTCTAGAGATGGATATAAAAGCGAGATAAAAAAGAATTTGGATTGGAAGCGGTATGGTCTAGTGAGTATGCCAATTCTAAAATTCATTTTCTCGTTAAAATTATGGTCATTGCTTAGACATCACCTCGAGTACAACTTCCATGAAGTCCCTTCTTGTGATAGTGTTGTGGTGCAGTAAGGTCCAATCATTAATTTCATTTGTCATAAGGATAAGTTGACATGGATTGAAATTAAGCGACTAAAAGGTATATTTTAGTGCAGTCGGGGGTTCATGTGTAGCGTCCACATGTGTGGCTTGCATGTGGAATTCCTTGGCGATTGGAGGTTTCAATTAATATTGTTTTATCAAAAGGTTACAATATTATTGTTACAATTATGTGCGATCGTATGCTTATGTGTTTACATTATCTTTCGATATGTCTCTTACATCGATTATCAATATGCTCGCAAAATCCTTATCGGTCCGAATTTTATCGAGTGGAAGCGAAACATGGAATATGTTCTTATATTTGAAGAACACATGTTTGTTCTCACTACTCCTAAACACGGTGCCTTTATCGACGATCGACTAATGAGCAGCGAGAGTCAAGCAGACTTTGGCATAAGTCGAACAATATGGCAAAATGCTATATGATGACTACTATGTCCAAAGGCTTGCAGCTGCAGCATCAGTCGATGGTAGACGCGACTGAAATATGGTCAAGTCTCGAGAGTAAGTTTGGGCAATCGGATCGGACAGTCCGCTTCCACACAATGAGAGAAATCTTGGCGTGTAAGATGGAAGAAGGAAGTTCGGTCCATGAACATGTCTCCCACATGACTCATCTCATGGATAGTCTTGATCAGTTGGGAGGAGGTATTGACGGCGAAGCCAAGTTCGATATCATCCTCAATACACTGCCTAAGTCTTTTGAGAATTTTCGCTTGAATGCGATCATGAGCAAGATCGAGTATACACTTAGTCAGTTGCTTAATGATCTCGTGGCCACAGAAAGAGTTATGGGTAAAGGAGCACATGCTCTTGCTAGCACATCTAGGGGCCCAAATTTTCCGTTGCAAAATGGAAAAAGAAAAAGGGGCACCAAAGGTGGTAGAGGCAAGGGAAATAGTGGGAGTAATGGGAGCAAGAACATGCCTGCCACCGGAAGCTTAAAGAAGCCAAATGAGAGGGGCAAGTGCTTCAAGTGCGGCAAGACTGGGCATTGGAAGGCCAAGTGCCCTATGCTCAAGGCTCAAGGTACGCCATTTGCTTTAGTAACGGAAACATGTTTAGCGACTTGTTCTACTCATTCATGGGTAGTAGACACGGGTGCGACTGATCATGTTTGTTACACCTTGCAGTGGTTCCTGCGGACAAGGGAGCTGTATGATAGCGAGATAACGATCTCCATGGGCAACGCGGTGAAAGTCGAGGCCGTTGCAGTCGGAGATGTTACTTTATGTTTTGATAGAACAGTTTTAGTATTGAAAGATGTTTTATATGTACCGGATTTTCGTGGAACCTTGTTTACGCTTTCAAAATTGTTTATTCATGGATATTACATTATTTTGATAGTGGTGTTTCTATCATAAGAAATAACGAAGTTATCTGTGTTGGCACATTATATAATTCGCTTTATACTATTTACGCTAAACATAATACCTATAACTATGTTGCATCGTCTACAAACCCTAAAAAGAGAAAGTTTCATTCATGAAGACGACACCACATTTCTCGGCATCTTAGATTAGGTCACATCAATCTAAATAGGATCCAAAGGCGGCTAAGAATGGGCGTTGGGTGATCTCACAGTTACTCCATTCCGGTCTGCGAATCTGTATAGAAGGTAAGATGTCGACCGGACCTTCAAAGCGAAGGGTTATAGAGCAAAGAAGTGTTGGAGCTAGTTCATTCGACTGTGTGGACCTATGTCCACACAAGCTCGTGGAGGGTAATGCAGTATTTTGTCACCGTCATATCGATTACTCTCAAGAATGCGGATCGTATACGCTTCACGCAAGTCCGAATGCTTTGAAAAATTCAAAGAGTTTAAAGGCGGAAGTGGAGGCGAAGCTTGGTAAGAGTATCAAGTCATGCGGTCCGATCGCGGTGGCGAATACCTCGATAACGAGTTTATGGACTATTTGGTGCAATGTGGGATTACCTCATTTCACTACACCGGACACCACAACAAAATGGTGTGTCGGGCGAAGAAATAGGACTCTTTTAGAAATGGTTAGATCAATGATGAGTTATGCAACATTGCTTATTTCGATTACGGGGTATGCCTTAGAAAGCGGTGGCATACTTGCTAAATCTAGTACCATCCAAGTCGATCGAAAAGACCCCTTTCGAGTTGTGGTTTGGGCAAGCTAGTTTAAGCCACATAAGGATATGGGCGAAAGACATGTACTAAACAAGAAGGGCGACAAGTTGGAGGCTAGATCCGATGCAAGGCTGTTTATTGGCTATCCTAGAGGACGAAGGTGGTTTATTCTATAGTCTAAGGATCGGAAGGTCATTATTAGCACTAATGCCCGATTCTTAGAAGAGGATTATATTACAAACCATAAATCAAAGTTGAAATCATTCTTGAGAATTAGAAGATGATCGTATTCCACCATCGATAAGGACAAAGTGCGAGATGTCGAGTCAGTGGGAGGATCGACACGGATACTTCAAGAAATTGAAGTGGGTGGGAGTTCCACCGAGAATACCGACCGCAAGTGTTACCTACCCAAACAAGTTGTGCAAGATGGAGAACCACAAGTTCTCGCACCCACCGTTGCCATTGTGCGATGGCGCCTCGTCGTAGTGGGAGGTTGTTCGTCGACCCGAGCGATTTATGTTCGTGGGTGAATCTTGGTTTAGTCGAGAAGCGAATGTGCAATAATCGACTGGACGGGCGTGAGGCGATACAAGACATTGATGCAAGATCATGGCACACCGCTATGGACTTAGAAATTGAGTCCATAACGACTATGGATGTATACGAAAGACACCTCTACCGGATGGCAAGGAAGCCATAGGTAGTAAGTGGGTATCAAGAGGACGAGAGATTCAGATGGAGAGGTTTCGCTTTTAAAGCCATGCTTGTGGCGAAAGGGTACACTCAGTTGAGGGCATCGATTTCGATGAGACCTTTTTCGCTGTAGCAATGCTCAAGCCCATCGTAATTCTTCCGGCCATAGCAGCCCAGCAACCTTGAGGTTTGGCAAATGGATGTGAAAACCGCTTTTCTAAGCGGTTACCTTGAGGAAGGTAGAGACATCTATATGCAGCAACGAAGGTTATGTGGTGAAGGGTGAAGAGCATCTAGTATGGAAGCTTAAGAAGTCCATTTATGGGCTTAAGCAAGCCTCACGATCCTCGAACTTACGCTTTGGAGGTGGTAAAGTCACATGGATTTACCCAATTGCCTAGCGAGAGTTGTGTGTACCGTTTAGATGTCAACGGTGATGTGGTATTTCTTGCACTTTATGTAGATAACATTCTTCTAGTTGGCAACAATGTGAAGTTGTTATCAGCGTAAAGAGTTGGTTATCCGATCGATTTCAAATGAAAGACTTAGGAGATGAGCGTACATTCTTGGATCAAGGTTTACCGAGATCGCAAGAGGAAAATGTTGAGCTTATCTCGAGCGCCTTACATTGATACTTGTGATTACTCGCTTTAGTATGCAGAACGCCAAGAAAGGATTGCTACCTTTCGGACATGGCGTTCCTTTATCTGAGAGCGATCACCTATGACAAAGGAGATAGAGGAATGAGACAAGTTCCTTACGCTTCGCCGTAGGAAGTCTCATGTACGCAATGCTATGTACTGAGGCCCGATATCTTCTATGCGGTAGCATAGTAGCTAGATATCGAGTCCCAACTCGACAAGCTCATTGGATTGCGATAAAGCATATACTCAAGCACACGAAAAGGACTCGAGATTATTGGCTGGTTTACCATGCGGATAGTCTAATGCCTTTGGGTTACATGTAATCGATTTCCAAGCTGACCGTGATGAGAAAAAGTCTACCTCGGGCTATGTGTTTACCTTGGGAGGTGGAGCCGTATCCTGGCGGAGTGCAAAGCAGCGATGCATTGCGGACTCTACCATGGAAGCCGAATATGTAGCCGCTTCGGAGGCTGCTAAGAAGGCTGTATGGTTCAAGAACTACCTCATGGATCTAGGTGTGGTACCTGGTTTGCCCAAGAGTATCATAGTTAACTGTGATAACTCAGGTGCAGTGGCAAACTCGAAGGAACCACGGACCCACAAGGCGACCAAATGATCGCTTATTTTTCTAACACGAAAAGGTGTAAATATAGGGTGTTAAGTATCGTATCCACGGGGATTGTAATGAAAATACGTAAGTTTAACTCAACAAGAATTCATCATTATCCAAGTAACAAATATGGTTTTAAGGTATTTTAGGGCTTCGGAACTCAATCCAAAGCAAAGGTAACAAAACAGAAAGTAAATTAAAGCAATAAACACTCGGATGTTTAAAAACAGAGAAAGATGACTAACCCTAGGGCTGCATTAATCCAATCCACAATGTATGTTTATCCTGTTCTTATTAACCAATTTTAATCCAGACAAAAATGGAAGATCACATATATAACCGACAATTTCTATTACGAAAAAGGCGGCTGTAGATTACTAGTTTTCCCTATTACTGTTACGTCTCTAGGTGAAAACAAGTAACTCCAAACGGATCACAAAGAATATGCTTCCTACGAATATCCTATCTCACCACGACTCAAGGCTCGTTCATATCATGCATTCGATATCGATCGACAATTAACACAATTACGTAATTAACCGACAACTAAATATGCATCGAGATTGATCGAAACCAACACATATAAATAAGCACAATCGAATCATGAATCAATGCATGGACGGTAAATAACGATAACAGAATCACAACATATAGGATCGAATCATGCAAACCCAGGATTAGAGCGAAAAACTAGCGAGACATCATAAAGCGAAATGAAATATGAATTAATCATAAAGACGGAAATTAAATATATAAAACCCGTGATGTAGCGTTGGATGAACACGTTGGGCTTGAATCCCAACCTCAGCGAAAAACGGAAACTTGCAGAAATCGTCCTGGACGAAACGCGTCCGGATCGTAAACAAACGTAAACTAACGAAGAACGATCGTAAAACAAATCGGAATGAAACTATATGGAACCTAAAGCTAAAACTCGAAAAACTTATGGAAAAACTGAGAAAAGAGGCTCTGGAAACGTAGGTGTGAAGTTGGGGGCGCGAGGGGGTGTTGCCATATATAGGCACACCCCAAACCCTAATTTTTCTTCGCGCTGTCTCGCGACCACCCTTCGCGGTCGCTAGTGTGGTCGCGAGGTAATCCTCGCGGCCTTCTCGCCCGCGACGCCTCTTGCGCCCGCTTGGTTGGTTCGCGACCGCGTCTCAGCGGTCGCTGGGAAATCGATATGGTCGCGAAATCGTCCGATGGCTTTCTCGCTGGGCTTCCTTCATGAGCGCGTGCTCGCGGTCGCGGTATGCTGGGGTCTGGCGTGTTTCCTAGCGGCCGACCCAGCGACCGCCAGGCTGGTCGCTAGAAACACGCCAGATTGTATGTTTTGGCTCGTGCGTGTTCCTTGCTTCGATTTTCAACATATGACCTACACACCACCAAAAGAACACCCAAGAGCAAGATCTTCTAAAAATAGATAAAACATTAGGAATCGATACGTAAACGCACATTAAACGAGCTAAACTCATCTTCAAATATCAACTATAAACGTAAAATGCGCGTTTATCACCAAACACATAGAGAGAAAGTACCACGTCATACGAGAAATCGTGAGACGAGGGGCGTCTTGATTGAAAAGATTCATACGACGGATAACCTAGCGGATCCATTCACAAAGAACCCGCCACAAAAGTCTAGAAAGTGCACGTTTGAGGACTGGATTGCGCTTGATGGCACCCACTTAGAAAGGAAACTTTTGTATAAGTGGGAGAAGCAAAGTGATGGTTTTGTTTGTAATAGCTAGTAGAGACACATTGTATACTAAAAGCTTGCTTTAGTATAAGTGGGAGATTGTTGATTTGTATCTTGAAAGCGCTTTGGTTGAGCTTGTATACAATGTTTCGTTATCACTATTACAATCTCTTATACGAATTGATTACTTGATTGCATATATCTCGTGTCCCTTATCTCATATATAAGTTAGATCATACAAAGGTGTGAAGATCACGAAGTCCGTATGATTGGTCAAGCTTAATGAGATATAAAAGAATCACGGTGAGACAACTTGAGGACGAGTTGTCGGTATAGGCATGTATAGATAAGAAGTGACTTGACTTGGTTGCTTGTCTATGCCGGTACGTCTCGACGTATTGATGGATCACAAGTGAGATGAGTTCTTCTATCGGACCGTCGTGAAGAACCTAGATCTCGGTGACTTACGATGAACTAAACCTCGATAAGGTATTAGGTGAGTATGAGTTCTTGACCATCACTTTGACTTGTTATGGGTGAGAGTTATATGTTCGACCCAATATTCTCCGCATCTTGGGTGGCGGCGGTGCTTGTATGTCATGCTAGTTATCTCAGACGAGTCACCGTATCCGTTAAGGATGATGACGTCCCTTAAGGAGCTCAAAGGTTTATTGTACTAAACCCCGCAGTTGAGTTAGCTCAAGCACAATAATAAGGTTGAGTGGTACTACTTAATGAATTAAAGATATTAATTATTTTAGCGATCATAATGCTCTAAATAATTAATGGACGCGATATCTTAAATACGGGATTCAGTAATGTCTAAGTGCAAGCCGACTCAACTTCGGTAATAAAGGGTAAGTCAAGATTTATTCTCTAGTGGCATGAATGAATGTTTGTAAATTAATTTATGTTCACGGGTGAACATAAGATAATTAATTTATTTGAGGCCCATCTTTATTCCTTACATTTGATCCTGGTGGCCCATCCAAGCCCGTAAGCTTGAAGGAAAATCGCGCCTCTCTCTATGGATATGATTTGATTCTCTTTATCCTATAAGGATATTATTATATTTATGGATATGCATGGATCCTTTCCTTAAGGGATTATGGTAATGCATTATAAATATAAGGTAAGAGATAAGATCAAAGTTAATCATCAATTAACATCCTCATATTTTCGAGAATCCCATAGGTCTTGGGAGTGAGTTTTCGAAAATTCATAGAGAGGTTAGGGTGATTTTCTGTAGCATTCTCCATAGATTATCCTCACTCGATATTAGAGATTGGGCAACCGGGATACAGTCCAGAAGATCAAAGCACGAGTCTCGATCCGTTCATCCCGATCCACCTCGACAGATTCAAAGGTAAACACGAGAAAACCCCTACGTGTTACAATTAATTATATAGGTGCATGCTAGGAAAATAATCAATGTATGGTGAATTAAACATCCAAGATAGATCCTCGGGAGAGGGTTAAAATCAGTTTTCCCTACAGGATGCCGAAGTGCGACCTCGGCGCCGTCCCCATCAACCTCGGCTTTTAATATCTTCGACTTCGGAAGTGACGATTGTGACCTCGACTTCGGCAACGACCTTGACGTCGGCATCGTCATCGCCGATCTCAACTTTTCGATGACTTCGGCCTAGGCAATGAAGTGACTTCAGCAGTAACCTCGGCACTATCACTATCGACGTCGTCACTCTTGACCTCGACATCCATGACCTCGGCACCTGTGACGTCGTCAGTTATGCCTTCATTTTTCTTGACTTCGGCATTTTCAACGCGGTCGACTTCGACCTCGGAGTCAGCATAATAACTTCGACATCGTTAACTTCGGCCTCGACGTCAACAGAAAACTGCATTGCGTGGTGTTTTTGTTTTGATCCGTTCTCTTTCGTTAGGACTCCGGTTTATGCATGGTTTTCACCTGCGTAATCCTAACGCCCTAATCTTCATTTGTTATGAAGAACAGAATCCCTAATTCTGTCTCCAAAATACGCTAGAGTCCGCTGAACTTTAGTTCAAATGGTTGGTATAGGACAAAGATCTCATAGCATATCATATATATATATAGGCGTTATCGCTTATGTGTATACGCTCGTAAGAGTAAGAAGGTAAGTTTTGATGTGTACCATTTTTTTGTGTGATACCTACCTTATAGATTGTTTAGTTTTAACCTAGTTCTTCGTTGTCTTAAGTTATCCTTCCTTCTTTCGAGATGGCGATAGTTCGACTTATGTTAGTTTTGATCGCGACGGATGGAGGGATGCGATATATTGCTAGGAGGAGGATTGGACCACACCCTACCCCCGAGGAGGTGATGAGTATTTACCGCATGTCGGATGTCTTGTTGGAGAGGACCTGGGCGAGTTTCTGGCATATTACCTCCGCCTTTGGAGAGACGCCCGAGCCCATGGCGCGACTGACTATGATGGCATCCAGCGCCTTTTGTCTATACTCCCCTGTACTTGGGAAGATTACGCCCGAGAGATATCGGGGGATTATATATACCGGGCAGTTGGCAGCTACGACCTGATAGGAGATCTGCCCAGATTCGTAAGTCATCTGACTTATGTCTACAGTATTTACGGAGCAGCGCCGAGGGGACCCTATCTCCCTCCACGGGAGTACACCTGGCGGGATGAGTCGCCAGAGTGGCTATACACTGAGGTCCCGAGGCAGATCGACCCAGTTGTGCCTCCATACCGATTCGACGAGGGGCACACCTTTCGCTTGGAAGGCAAGACGCCCGAGAGCTTGGGAGAGCCCGTGTTCCTCCTCACCTCAGGACACCCCGTGACGCTCACCGCTATCACCTCCACCGCCTATGGCCCCACCCGTACCACCGGTCGAGCACTTCCGCCAGCAGTAGCGGATGAGGGTAATGACGCCCGATGGTTATAGCCGATCCGCTATACCTACAGCCCGATCGTCCATGACTACGAGCTCTATGGCGATGACGACTTCAACCCCGTGCGTGACATACCGATGGTGGAAGACGATGGAGCGGGACCATCTAGGGTACGACCCCGCGAGGACAATTCTGATGGTGAGGACGATTCCGAGGAAGAGGAAGACCCCGAGGAGGACGATCAGTGGGAAGATGCCTGATGAAGGCACTAGATGAAGCTTAGTTAGAATTTTGTTATGGATGGTTTATGTCATTGCTTTTTGCGTATGGTTTTGATGGAACTAGAACCTTGACTTTTTGGAAGGCCGTGTGGGCCGGGATTCATGTTTTGTTTTTATGACTTTTGGTGTTGAACATCCTGCTTCGGCAGAATTTTGAAGATATATATTTATGACCCTGAATAGGGCTTTTGAGGCAAATTGTGTATGTTAAGGGTGAAATGTTTTGTTTAGAAATCGTTTTGCAATGAGGCTATGATAGTATTATGTATGTTAAGTTATGGAAGGAATAAGTGTTTGATAATTATCTTTTTTATAGCGTAATGCCTCCTAGAAGAGATCCAGGAACAAGAACCCGAGGCAGTAGGTCGGGAAGACCTAGGGACGAGGTAGAATCCCGAGCAAGAAGCTCAAGACATTCCCCAACCACCACCTCCACCTCAACCCGATCGCAGGATCGGGAGCTATTCTAAGGCGAGTAACCCACCTACCTTTAATGGGAAAGGCAACCCAAGAAGGTGAGCGGTGGGTCGGAACCATTGAACGAATCTTTAATTTTACGAGATACAAAGACGGGGAGGCGATTGTCTGTGTAACTTTTCAATTAAATGGACCATGGTTTACGGTGGGAGGCCAGGAAGAAGACATTTACTGCCGAGCAACTAGAAGAGTTCTCATGGGAGGACTTTAAGAGAGAGCTGTATGAGAAATACATACCTAAGAGCTATAGAAAGAGAAAGGAGCAGGAATTTTTCCTGCTGAAGCAAGAGAAACTATCTGTGACCGACTATGATCGCGCTTTCTGCGACATGTCGAGGTATGCACCAGAGCAGGTAGACACCGACTTGAAAATGTCGGAAAAGTTTAGGTCAGGCCTGAGGACGGAGATACGGATGTCTCTTGCCAGCCATGGAGACCGATTACATCAAGCTCTTGCGAGCTTTAGATATTGAAGCGACAATGTCCGACGATAAGTCGGTGTCACTCGGACACATAGCACAAATGTAAAAGGAAAAGGAAAGTGGGAACCGAGTCGCTGCAATAATAGCGGGGAGGCTATGAGAACATGACCACAAGTGACCACAGCGAGGAACCGGGCACGGCCGAGGCGAGGGGTGGAAAGGGCGGCTTTGCTCCTCCGACGAGAGGACCGCAAGAGCAAATGAGGGCTCCTCCATGCCCTAAATGCCATAGGGTGCACAAGGATATGCGACAAGCAATGTGAATTGCTTCAAGTGCGGAGCGAGGGCATTCGCCGACAATTGCCCAGGGCACGTTCGGATATAAGTCCAACCAACCCGCAATGTCCGACCACTAAGGGCTATCCAATTTCAGCCCCAACCTCGGCAACAACAAAGGGCAACAACCCCGGCAAATGGTGCAGCAACAACAATGGCAACAACCGCAGCAAAGAACCCCCGGCAACAAAGTGGCAGCAACCGCCTCAACAACTAAGGCGGCCGCCATCGCGACAACGCCCGGCGGCAGCTAACCCAACCCAGCAAAGCAGCCGCCAAACCAAGAAGGACCAATACCGTCGGCCTCGGTAGGCCCGGGCTAGGCGTACGCTACACCGGAGGCGAGCTAGCAAAATCGTGGAAACCTGGCGGTATGGGAGTTCTTCTCAACATACGTTATAGTGTTGTTCGACACTGGTGCTTGGCGATTCTTTATAGCAAAATCATGCGAGAAATCTTTGGGACTTAGGTCTGAAAAGGCAAGCCGTGATATGAGAATCTCATCGCCTATAGGAGGGATTATGGTATTACACTTTTGCTCGAACCTAGAGTTGACACTAGGATCACTTAAGGTTCTGGCTAACAATCTAAACATAATACCCATGGATGATGTAGACATAATCCTAGGAATGGACTGGTTAGCTAAGAACCACTCCACAATCCTTTGCAAGGAAAGGAAAATATCATTTCGCTTTCCGGGACAAGAAGCTACGCATTTTCACGGGATCAGCATGGGAAGGAGAATCCCGATTGTATCAGCACTAAAGGCTGGAAGGATGATCAACCAGAAAGGATGCCATGCATTCCTTGTCTACTTGAACGGGGAGGACAAGCCCGAAACGAGGATTGAAGACATAGAAGTTATCCGAGAATTTTCGGACGTATTTCCCGAAGATCTACCAGGATTGCCTCCTGATAGACAGTTAGAGTTCACCATCGACTTGGAACCCGGAGCGGCTCCAGTGTCGAAGGCGCCCTATAGGATGGCCCCAAAGGAGTTGGAGGAACTGAAGATCCAGATCCAAGAATTGTTGGAACTAGGTTTCATTAGGCCAAGTGTTTCACCTTGGGGAGCGCCTGTTTTATTCGTTAAGAAAAAGGATGGTTCTTTAAGGATGTGCATCGATTATCGAGAGCTAAATAAGATGACACTAAAGAACAAGTACCCTTTACCAAGGATTGACGACCTGTTTGATCAATTACGGAGGCGTGTGTATTCTAAAATTGATCTCAAGTCGTTACCACCAGTGAAGATACGGTCCGAGGATGTACCAAGGCGCATTCCCAAACGAGATATGGCCACTATGAGTTCATAGTTATGCCGTTCGGATTGACCAACGCACCAGTTGTATTCATGGACCTCATGAGCAGGGTATTTCATCCATTTTTGGATAAATTTGTTTTAGTCTTCATAGACGACATTCTTATCTATTCAAAGAATGAAGAGGATCACAAGGAACATCTGAGAACGGTTTTGCAAACCTTGAGAGATGAAAGAATTTTTGCTAAGTTTAGCAAATGTGAGTTTTGGCTAAAGGAAGTTACGTTCCTTGGACACATCGTGTCTACAGAGGGCATAAAGGTGGACCCAGCCAAAGTAGAAGCAGTGCAAGGGTGGAAATCACCGAGGACTCAACATGAGATTAGAAGTTTCCTAGGACTAGCTGGTTACTACAGGAGATTCATTGAAGGATTCTCCAAAATTGCAAGGCCAATAACCCAGCTACTTCGGAAAGGAATCAAATTTAACTGGACCGATGAATGTGAGGCGAGTTTCCAAATACTCAAGGAGAAGTTGACAAGTGCACCAGTTCTAGCAGTTCCAGAAGCGGACAAAGAGTATGTAGTCTATACAGACGCTTCTAAGACTGGACTGGGTTGTGTTTTGATGCAAAACGGAAAAGTGATAGCTTATGCATCCCGACAACTCAGACCGCATGAACTGAACTACCCAACCCATGACTTGGAATTAGCGGCAGTAGTTCATGCCCTGAAAATTTGGAGACACCATCTCTATGGAGTGAGATGTGAGATCTTCACAGATCATAAGAGTCTGAAATACTTCTTCGAGCAACGAGACTTGAATATGAGGCAAAGAAGATGGCTAGAACTAGTGAAGGATTACGACTGTGGAATTAACTATCACCCGGGCAAGGCGAATGTAGTAGCCGACGCCTTGAGTCGTAAGATTCAACCCAAACTAGGATGTCTCTTTACGCGGGAAGAAAAACTCGTTGAAGAGTTTGGAAGATTGAGGATTGAACTGATTGAACCACCCGAGACGATCGTGAGTTGTATCGCTACACTCACACTGACGTCTGATCTATGAAAAAGGATTGTCGAAAGACAAAGGATGGAGGAAAAGTTAGAAAAGATCAGAGAAAGGGTAAGGTCTGGAGGATTTAAGAACTTCCAGGAAGCATCAGACAACGCCCTATTGTTTGAAAGTAGAATATGCGTTCCAGACGACGCAGAGCTTCAGAATGAGATCATGAGTGAGGCTCACGATACACCCTACACCGCCCACCCAGGTAGTACTAAGATGTACCAAGACCTGAAAGAAAAGTTCTGGTGGGAAGGCATGAAACGAGACATAGCTTCTTCCGTAGAACGCTGTCTTGTTTGCCAACAGGTGAAGGCGTTACATCAACGTCCATACGGAAAGCTACAGCCATTGGAAATACCTGAGTGGAAATGGGACGAGATAACGATGGATTTCGTTACGAGCTTACCCAAATCGAAAAGAGGAAACACAGCCATATGGGTAATTGTGGATAGACTTACCAAGAGTGCTCATTTTTTACCAATTCAAAGCACTTATGGATCCGACAAGTTAGCCCAACTGTACGTCAAAGAAATTATACGACTACATGGAGTGCCAAAATCTATTACCTCCGATAGAGACTCCAAGTTCACATCCAGATTCTGGATTAGCCTGCAGAGAGAATTGGGTACGAAATTAAACTTCAGTACGGCTTTTCACCCACAGACTGATGGGCAGTCGGAAAGGACGATCCAGACACTAGAAGATATGCTTAGAACAGTAGTGTTGGATCGAGGTGCAAAATGGGAAGACATCTTACCTCTTATTGAATTTGCCTACAACAATAGCTATCAAGCGACGATTGGTATGGCCCCATACGAAGCCTTGTATGGCAAGAAGTGTAGATCACCGCTTTATTGGGATGAAGTAGGTGAGAGGAAAGTCATAGGGCCAGATGCAGTGAACGAGATGATCGAGATCGTTCGACAAATTAGGCTGAGGATAAGAGAAGCTCAAGATAGGCAGAAATCCTACGCTGATACGCGTAGATCTCGAGGTATAGTTGAAGATGGAGACAAAGTGTTTCTAAAAGTCTCTCCATCGAAAGGGATCGTCAGATTTGGACTAAAAGGAAAGCTGAGACCCCGTTTTATAGGACCTTATGAGATCCTAGAGGATAGGTCCATGAGCTTATAGTTGGCTCTACCGCCGAACCTGTGGAATGTTCACAATGTGTTTCACGATCACAATTGCGAAGCACGCTCACGATCCCAAGCACGTGATCCACCAAGACGACATGATTCTCAAGCGGACATGAGCTACGAAGAAGAACCAGCTGCAATCCTCACCACAAAGTTCAAAGATCTACGAGCAAGTCGATTCCGTTAGTCGAAGTCTTGTGGAGACACCACGACACGAGGAAGCCACGTGGGAGCTTGAAGAAGCGATGAAAGAACGATACCCTAATTGTTTTTCTAGAGGTATGCAAATTCGGGATGGAATTTCTTTTAAGGGGTGGAATGTAATATTCAAAGAAACGAACGTCTGATTACGGTATTTTAAACACCGAATTTGGGTTTTGCCGTATAATATTTCAAGATGACATCGAATCTTGATTTTGATTCAGTATTATAATAACGAATTCCTTTTTATATTCACTAAGGATTGTGAATTAAGGAATTGAAATATTATGATATGGTTCGACGATATTATTTTTAACGTCGGTTGTGTATCGAATGTCCGAATCTCGTGAAATTTTCTAAGCAGCGAAGCTTGGAATTAATTTCTATATTAATTCCTATATTAATAGGAATATTATTTATTAAGTAAGTACGAACTTACTACGACCATTTTGAGATGAGTCGATTTTAAACGTTTTGAGACGTTTTGAACGTCAACGTCTAGAGACGTTTTGAAAAATGAGTTTAACGATCAGGAAATTATCATAATTAATTTCCTATTATTATTTTATACAATTACAGTATTATTAAGCATTAAAATCAATTTTTGAGCATTAAAACTCGATAATCACAAGATGTGATTTTCGAAAACCCTAATTTTAAAACTAGGGTTTTCTCGTGAAATGATACCATTATTTTATCCTATGCTATTATTTATTATCTAAATCATATATTATGACATATATGAGTATATTTGGCACGATTTTGGCTTGAGAATAATATGTGACATGAATTTATATTTTTATACCTATATACACGCGATTTACGTGTATAATTCCTATGTGATGCTTTAATTATTTAATTGGCATGTATTTTATATCTATGTACTATATATGATTAATACATATATAATAATGTACAAAATAATTAAAATCCCACCCTTAAACACACACACATGCGTCGGCCACCCCCCCCATGAGCATGATCCCACTTTTTCAATTGGCCAATACATGAGGAGCCTTTTTGCACTCACTCATGATCACTTAACCCACTAGTAAGAAAAATGCTGCCATTTGTAAGATTGTGTGTGTGTGTGCCGTGTAATAGGAGTGATATAGGGGAAGAGGGACTCTTCCCCTTCACCCCATGTTCATTATACCTCTTTCCCTACATTTCAATACTTTTGGAACCCACATTTCTCTCCACCCTCTCCAAAATCTGCAGCCAAGAACCGAGCTTCTCTTCCCCCTTTTTCGAAAACCTTCTTCTTCTTTCTTCATCTCTTCCTCACAAACCTTGATACCTAGATATTATTCCTTGAATCCATCCTTATTTTCGAAGGTAATATGAGACCATAGCTTCGATTTTTATCCTCCTTTGTTCAAAAATTTCGAAGCATGTTTATATATGTATGTATGTTTTTTTTATTGTTCTTATGTATGAGTTATTGTCTACATATATGTTTCTTGATGATTTTTATTTCAAAAATATGGGTATATATGTTTAGATGGTCATATGACATTGTATGTGGAATTTTTGAATGGATCTAGCATGTATGAGTGATTTTCGAACCCTAGCTTTGTTTAAAAATAATTTTTGAAAATATTAAAAATAATTATGTGGTGACCGATTGTTGTTAAAATATTTTTAATGATGGATTATTGATCTATGATATGTTTAGAGTTCATAGTAAATTATTTCGAATTTTAGAAAACCACAGGTATTATTTTCAATAATACCGTGAGCTTCAAAAATGTGAACCTTGGTGTATAATTTTATTTTAAGCATCGATGACATATTAATGCTTTGGGACCTTGATTATATGTTCTATGATTTATCTAGAATTTTAAAAATCAAATGCATAAGTTTATAAAAAGGCCGAGAGCTATATGATTCTATATGTTGGTGTATGATTTTTATTTTGAACATGCAATGATATAATGTTTAATCATGTTATAATTTATTTGGAATTTTTGAGAATTGTTTGATAATTGTTTGGTAATTGTTTGAATATTACCGTTTGCATTTTGAGTTTATTCCTTGATGAGTGGTTATGATGGACTATAGGTTATAATTATGACATATATTAAGATTGGGACATTATACTAAGTGTGTATCAATTTTGGGAATTTTGGACAATTATTCCTTAATTTTGAAATTAGTGATATATATATATATATATATATATATATATATATAGTAATAAATGACAAACGGTATCATATGGATAATATTAAGTCTTATTCTGGACCATAGTGTATACTAATACACTATATTAATTTAGAAAAAAAAAATTGGAAATCATTTGGTAATTTTTAAATAATTACCGAGAATTTTCGAATAATTATAAGTATTTTAAATCCTTTTAATTCAGTTTAATAATAAATTATATGTCTAATAATTATTTTAGACATATTTGGTTTTTATAAAATTTTATAAACATAGATTACTATGTTTGAGACAAGCGTTACATTTTATAACGTTATTAATCGAAAATATATGTTTTACTTATTAAAAAGATTAACAATTATAAATTATTTATAAGTCCTTTGATTTGCGTGACAAATCGAGAAATAGGACTTTACGAATTTAATCAATCAAAATTCGATTTACAAAATGAATTAGTAAGAAATTACTATTTAAAAGTCAAAATTGTTGAATTTGTTGACCTGTGTTGACTTCGTTGACTTTTAAAGTCAAACGTGCGATATATCGCTCGATAAACACGCTATAATACGCGTAAGACCTACTAATTGAGTATGACACCTCATTAAGAAAGCGATTTCACAAATGAAGTCCTTTATCGATGAACGTAAGAATACGTTGAACGCTTAACCCGAAAAGGTTAAACGATATGATTGAACGTATCTCAAGAAGCGAGAACTATTCAATTGAAATACGATTGAAAACGTATTGAATTCGTAAGAAATTCAATTTACATCGATATAGAATATCGGTTATCTTAGACTCAAGAGTCTCGATAGCGTGAACGATGTACTAAAATATCGCTTTTGCGTAAAGGTGTGGACGCGAACGGAAGATCGAACATCGATGAAGCAAACAAACCTGGGACTCAATTTCTGACGAACCATAGTCCGGTGGGCTTACTTTTTAAACAAATGTGACGTTATTTTCTTCCAAATGAATTTATTTACAAGATTTACTCTTCAATTTGTTGATAAATGTTTACAACATTACCCGCCAAAATATTTACATTTTGTGTATGGATCCTATCTATTATGCATGGTGTGATGGTTGGAACTATATAAGGATATGAAATGCATAAATGGTGTGATGGTTGGATGACATGATATGAAATGTCATTTTCGGTCGCTACCAACCTTTTATGAAATCGATATCGGGTCCTATGTCGAGGATAAACACCGCTAGGCTAACGTGTACACCGAACGTTCATGTGTCTCAGATGGGAAACGGCGGTTACGGCGTCGTAGAAGGAGGCCTCCTCTCGACGCTTGATCTTTGATATTGTGATGAGATGTGATTATGGGATATGGATCATACACACTAAGAAAAATGCTCGGTCGAAGCGATGTTTCTGAACCGAAAATGTTTTAGTAAGCACAACGCATTTCAACTAAAACCTCATGACTTACCCCGATATTGGCGCAGTAATTCAAATATTATCAAATGTTTTCGGCATGAGTCCACCGAGTGCATTATTTGTACTTAGCCCCTGCATATTTGTTTTAAATGTGCGGGTTGAGCTCGATAATGGCGATGGAGGAGGTGTTGAGAGTCCAAGATTCTCGACCATTTTATTAAGAATTTGTGGTTTCACCTGAATACATATCTTCATATGTATTCACACACTTTCCACGCAATCTCGAACTCTTTTATGTTATCTCTCTTGTTATGAACTATTGAGGTCCATCGATCATGGTTAAGTCTTTGGGTCCACGACCTAAACCATTCAATTATCGAGATATCATCTTATGTTATGTTCAAGCATGCTAGTTTACAATTGATATGTATCTTTATCTTAGCCTATTTGTCCTAAAATACTATTCCTAGTATTAGTCACCCTCCAGTCTGGATTATCCGGAGTGGGGACGTGACATTGAATTCGTTAAGGAATTCAGTTTATATCAATATAGAATATCGAAGTTTAATCTAGACTTTGAAAGTCTCGAGAAACGTGAACGACGTACTAAACATCGCTTTTACGTAAAGGTGTGGACGCTGACGCGACGGCTGGACGTTGATGAGTAATCAAGTTTAAGGCGAACAATAGTCCAGGTGGGCTTCTTATCCAAATAAAATGTGGGCTTTCTTTCTAAACAAAATGTGACTTTGCTATACTTTCCAAATGAATTTATTTACGATGCTTATTTGTTGTTGAGAAAATGTTTACAAGATTACCCGCCAAAATATTTATGTTTTGTGTATGTATCCTATCCATGAAATGTTATGAATGTTGTTGGGTCGCCTCAACTTATGAATGAAATCGATATCGAATCCTATGCCGGAAGGCTTATACCGCCAGATTAACGTGTACACCTAAGGTGATTGTGTCAGAATGACAATTCACGGTCGGTCACGGCGTCGCAGAGGAGGCCTCCTTCACGACGCTCGACTATGATGATATGATGAAAGGATAAGGGATATGGATCATACACGCAAGTAAAATGCTTGGCCAAGCAAATGTTTATGAACTGATGAAAATGATTTAGTAAGCATAAGGCATTTTAAATAAAACCCTTATGTCTTACCATGATGTGGCAGCGTAATTTAAATCTGATAAAATGTTTTCGGCATGAGTCCACTGAGTACATTCTTGTACTCAGCCCTTCATGTTTGTTTTTAAATGTGCAGGTTGAGCTGTTGATGATGATGACGGAGAGTGTTGAGGAGTCGGGGATGCTTTTGATGTTTACGTGTTTTGAACCTTGAATACTTATCGTCATATGTGTATTCACACGTTTTCTGTTGCATTTATTTTGAACTATGATGTATGGTAATATGATATTCGATTGAAGTCTTCGGATCATCCGTATTCTTTTGGATCCGCTGGTCAGCCCACCTAGTACATCCGCTATTAACGATGTTATGTTCCAAGTATGATAGTTTACATGTGATATGCACCTCATAATAGCCTTTGGGATCGCTCAGATCGTCTCCATCGTCCGACCCTCCCTAATCCATCCTGGGATTTGGGTTAGTTTAGACGGGACTCATGACAGAGTGGTATCGTAGCGGTTGCTCTTGAAACCCAAAATCTTCTTTCAAAATTAAGTCTAGATTGAGTCACTAGACTTCTAGAAATCAGCTGACTATACTCAACACTCCATCACATCCAGCTCAACTGGGACGAGGTAAATGATTTCTTCCTCAAACTCTTGGAATTGAAAAGTTTATTTACGAATAAGATTGAAAGCATATTTTGAAGGAAAAAGGAGGATTTCAAAACTCTGTTTTTGGAAATCAATGAAAGTTATGAGTGAGAAAAGTTTCAAAACTCTATTTTGAAATCAAACAAGAAGTTATGCCAAGTGATCAAGATTTGAGATGAAAGTATATGTTTGAACTGAGTTGAATGATCAATGTTGAAAGGATGAATTCAAATTGATATACATGTACGGATTGATTATGTTGTCATTTTGGAACTTTATTTCCGAATTTCAAGATTTGTTATGATAAAAGATATGTCATCACAAGAAGAACATAGACTATATAAGGAGCATGATCACGTATTGTAAAAGAACACAGAAGTACGAACTTTCTTTCCCTTACAAGAACAAAAGAACGACAGGAAGAACGAAAGTAACGATAGCTTCGAACGCGAACGGCAAAAGACGAGTGTGAAGATAAACAAGAACAACTTCGACTTTGGAAATGAACGACATCGGCATTGCATCACAACTTCGACATGGGTGATCGTCGACTTCGACTTTGACTTTGACTTCAGAATGTCAAGCATCGACTTGAATACGTGGATATGGTAGTCGTACTACATCGGCATTTGCCTCGGATTTTGACACGATCGCGCAAATTTTCTGCACTGCGCAGTAAATTTGTTTTATTAAGTTCTCTTTCGTTAGGACTCCGATTTACGCGTGGTTTTCACCTGCGTACTCCTAACACCCGAAATTCATTTGTTATGAAAGACAGAATTCCTATTTCTGTCTCTAGAATGCACTAGAGTCTGTTGAAAGTTAGTTCGAGTTTTATTTAGAACGAAGATCTCATAGCATAACATGTACCTTAGGACGCTACTAGGTAATAAGTTTCCAAATAGAATAAGAAAGTTATGATATGTGCTGTACCTAATGATGTTTATCAACCTTATAGATTGTTTAGTTTAACCTAGTTGCTTATCAGATGTACTTAAGTTATCCTACCGCCATCGGATGATATTAGTCGACTTATGTTAGTTTTGATCGCGACGGATGGAGATCGTTACACCGCTAGGAGAAGGATAGGATCGAACGCCACACCCGAGAAAGTGGTGCGCACATACCGAGAGTGTTAGATGTGCTGGGGCGAGGATCTAGGGGAATTTCTGACGTACTATCTCCGACTTTGGACGAATGCCCGAGCATACGGCGTGACAGATTATAGACGGCATCAGCCGCCTCGACCATACTTCCATGTGATTGGGAGGATTACGCCCGAGGTATCGGGAGACTACATATATCGTGTGCCCGGAGGCTATGACTTGATCGGCGACTTACCCAGTTCATCATCATCCGACGACGTGTCAAAGGTCTATGGAGCTGCAGGGGACCCTATCTCCCTCCACGAGAGTACACCGCGCGATGAGTTGCCGTAATGGTTGTACACCGAGGTTCCACGGCAGTTGATCCGGAATACCCAAGACGATTGATGAGGGCGTGCTCGCCCAGTGGATAGAGCGGCGAGACCGAGAGCTTTGGGAGCTCGCCTTCCCTCCGCCGACATTCGGACATCCGCAGATCCACCACTACCGCCTCTACCACCGATGCGGCCCACTACCTCCAAGAGCCTTATCGCCGACGGCGAGGATGCGAGTGTCGGACCCGGTGATGGTTTCACCAAGACGTGTCTATTACAACCGACACGCGTGCGATTACGTACCAAAGACGCGAGGACTACGGGCCGATGCGCGACATACATATGGTAGGAGATAACGGAGCAAGACCATCAGGAGTACATGCCCGAGACGATGACTCTGACGAGGAGGAAGATCCTGAAGAGGATGAAGAGGAGGAAGAATCCAGATGAGGATTGGATGAAGTCTTAAGTAGATATTAATATGATTAGCGTGTATGCTTGTTTCTTTTGATGTGTATGGGAACTGATGGGAAGAAAAACTTAATGTTTTGTAAGGCCATGTGAGCCGGGATACATGTGTTTTGATTGTTATGACTGTTGGTTTAAAAACAGCCTGCCTACGGTAAAGTTTTCCGATATATATATATATATATATATATATGACCCTGAATGGGCTTTTGCGGCAAAAATTGCGTATGACAAAGACAAAATGTTTTATTAAAGTCGTTTTACAATGAGGCTATGATGATGTTCTATATGTTAAATTATGAAAGTAATGAGTGATGCTGATTATATGTTTTATATAGCAGAATGCCTCCTAGACAAGATCCTGAACAAGGAATTAGAGGCAGAGGAAGAGGAAGACCTAGGGGAAGAGGTAGAATCCCAGATCAAGAAGATGGGGGTATACCACAACCACCTCCACCTCCACCTGAACGCAGGATAGAGGAACTATTTCTTAGATAGAACCCTCCTGTCTTCAATGGGAAAGGAATCTTAGGAAGCGTAACAATGGATAAGAGCGATGAGAATCTTCGACTTTCTAAGATTTACAGCGCAAGAGCGTCTGTCATGTATTACCTTCCAGCTAAATGGACCTGCTGACTTGGTGGGAAGCCAGAAGAAAGATTTTGACAACGAACCAGATGGAAGCATATACTTGGGAGGATTTCAAGAGGGAGATGTATGACAAATATATCCCAAAAAGTTATAGAAAGAGGAAGGAGCACGAATTCTTCGTGTTAAAACAAGAAAAGATGTCTGTAACCGACTATGATCGCACCTTCTGCGACATGTCAAGATACGCTCTGGATCAAGTCAACACAGATTTGAAAATGTAGGAAAAGTTTAGGTCGGGTCTAAGGCCAGAGATCAGGATGTCTCTTGTCACCATGGAGATTTGACTATACCGGTGCTGGGACGAGCTCGATATTTAGGCGCCGATGCTCGAAGACAAGTCGGTGTCACCGCAATAGTAATCTGATGGATAAGGGAAAAAGAAGTGGGAAGCAAATCAGGCAATAGCAACAAGGAAGTTTGAGAATACGAGTAACAAACGACTACGGAAGCGAAACTGCACGCCCGGACGGGGGTCGAAAAGGGCGCTTTTGTTCCTCCGACAAGAGGCCCACAAGAGCGGATGAGGGCTCTTCCGCGTCTGAATGCCGAGATTGCACAAAGGAATGTGCATGGCGGGCGGTGGAAACTGCAAGCGCGGGATGAGAGGGCACTATGCCAACAATTGTCTGTGGGACGCGGGAAACGATTGTAAGACCGAATCAACCCGGCAATGCCCACCGCTCAGTGGCTATTCAATTCCACTTCAACCTCACCGCAATTCCAAAGACCAACCCCAACAAAGAATTCCAAAGAACAACCGTGGCAAAGAACCTCAACAACAAAGGCGACAACCACGGCGATAACGCCAAAGAAGAAGAGCGGCCAGCAACAGCAGCAGACGCGACAGGGCAACACCCGTCACCTCGGTGGCGGCTAGAGCATATGCCTTACACCGGAGGCAAACGAATAATCGTGGAAACCGGGAGGTATGGGAGCTCTTCTCAACGCATCTGTTATAGTATTGTTCG
Source organism: Salvia rosmarinus (assembly GCA_036937905.1). Lineage (NCBI taxonomy): Eukaryota > Viridiplantae > Streptophyta > Magnoliopsida > Lamiales > Lamiaceae > Salvia > Salvia rosmarinus. Next base: position 34,114,710 of record CM072824.1, on the reverse strand, counting down.
ATACGGTGCTTCGATTCCTTTATAGCAAGATCATGTGTAGAAATGTTGGAACTTAGGTCCGAAAAGGCAAGTCGATATGAGAATCTCTTCACCTATAGGAGGGATTATGATACACATATCTCGCTTGAACCTAGAGTCGACACTAGATCCCTTAAGGTTACGGTGAATAATCTGAACATAATACCCATGGGTGACGTAGACATAATCCTAGGAATGGACTGGTTAGCTAGAAATCATTCCACGATTCTTTGCAAGGAAAGGAAAATTTCATTTCCTTTCTGGACAAGAAGCTACGCACTTTCACGGAATCAGCATGGGAAAGAGAATCCCAGTCATATCAGCATTGAAGGCAAGAAGAATGATGAACCAGAAAGGATGCCATGCATTTCTCGTATACCTGAACGGAGAAGATAAACCGAAAATGGAAATTGAAGACATAGAGGTTGTTCGAGAGTTTTCGGACGATTTCTAAAGATCTACCAGATTACCTCCCGATAGACAATTGAATTCACCATCGACTTGAACCCGGATCGGCTCCAAAGTGTCGGCGCCCTATAGAATGGCTCCAAAAGAATTGAAGAACTAAAGATCCAAATTCAAGAACTGCTGGATCTAGGTTTCATTAGACTGGTGTTTCTACTTGGGGCGCGACGTGTTATTTGTTAAGAACAAGGATGGTTCTTTGAAAACGTGCATAGATTATCGGAACGAAAAGACGACGCCAAGAACAAATACCCTTTGCCAAAGATCGATGACTGTTTGATCAATTACGAGGCAGTGTGTATTCTAAGATTGATCTCAAGTCGTTATCACCAACTCAAAATACGGCCGGATGATGTACCTAAAGCGCATTCGAACTGTATGGACACTATGAATTCATAGTTATGCCGTTCGATTAACCAATGCACCGGTAGATTTATGGACCTCATGAATGCAGTGTTTCATCCATACCTGACAAGTTTGTCTTGGTCTTCATAGATGATATTCTCGCCTATTCGAGGAATGAGGAGGACCATAAGGAACATCTAAGAACGGTGTTGCAAACCTTGAGAATTGAAAACTTTTCGCTAAGTTTAGCAAATGCGAATTTTGGCTGAAGGAAGTAATGTTCCTTGGACACATCATGTCTGCAGATGGAATTAAAGTAGATCCAGCCAAAGTGGAAGCAGTACAAGGATGGAAATCGCCAAAAACTCAGAATGAAATCCGAAGTTTTCTGGGACTAGCTGGTTATTACCGGAGATTCATCGAGGGATTCTCCAAAATTGCAAGACCAATAACCCAGCTACTCCGAAAAGGAATCAAGTTCAATTGGATCAAGAATGCGCGAAGTTTGAGAAGCTTAAGGAAAAGTTAACAAGTGCACCAGTGCTAGCGCCCTAAGCGGACAAGGAGTATGTAGTTTATACAGATGCTTCTAAGAATGGACTGGTTGTGTTTTGATGCAAGAAGGAAAAGTGATAGCATATGCATCCCGACAACTCGGATCACATGAATCGAACTATCCAACTCACGACTTGAATTAGCAGTGAAGGGTTCATGCACCGAAAATTTGGAGACACCATCTCTATGGAGTGAGATGTGAGATTTTATGAGATCATAAAAGTTTGAAGTACTTCTTGAGCAAAGAGATCTAAATATGAGACAAAGAAGATGGCTCGAACTAGTGAAGGATTACGATCGTGGTATTAACTATCACCCGAGTAAAGAGAATGTAGTAGTCGACGCCTTTAAGCCGTAAGAATCAAACCAAACTAGGTTGTTTTACACAAGAAGAAAACTCGTTGATGAGTTTAGAAGAATGAGGATTGAATTGTTGAACAACCGAGACGATCACGAGTTGTATCGCCACACTCACGCCGACGTCGATTTAAGAAAAGAATCATTGAGAGGCAGAGGATGGAGGAAAAGTTAGAAAAGATAAGAAAAAGGTAAGGATCGACGGATTCAAGAATTTCCAAGAAGCATCAGACAACGCCTTATTGTTTGAAGGAAGGATATGCGTTCCAGACAACGCAGAGCTTCGAAAAGAAATAATGAGTGAGGCTCACGACACACCCTACACCGCCCACCTGAGCAAAGACTAAGACGTACCAAGACCTAAAAGAAAAGTTTCGGTGGGAAGGCATGAAACGAGACATAGCTTTTTTGTAGAACGTCTTGTTTGCCAACAGTAAAGGCATTACATCAACGCACCTACGGATGTTACAGTAGTTGGGTATACCCGAATGGAAATGGGATGAGATAACGATTGACTTGTTATGATTTACCCAAATCAAGAGAGGAAACATCGCGATATGGGTAGTTGTTGATAGACTCACAAAGTGTGCTCACTTTCTACCAATTCAGAATACTTATGGATCTGACAAGTTAGCCCAGCTGCACGTAAAAGAAATTATACGACTGCATGGAGTGCCAAAATCTATTCCATCCGATAGAGACCCAAGTTCACATCAAGATTCGGGTTAGCTTACAAAAGAATTGGGCACGAAATTGAATTTCAAAGACAAGATTTCACCCACGTAATCGATGGGCAATCGGAAAGAACGATCCAGACACTTGAAGATATGCCGAGAAATGTAGTATGGATCGAGGTGCAAAGTGGGAATATGTTTTACCTCTTATCGAGTTTGCTCACAATAAAAGCTATCAATGACGATTAATGGCCCCATACTGAAGCTTTGATGGAAAGAAATGTAGATCACCACTTTATGGGATGAAGTAGGTGAGAGAAAAGTGAGGCCGTGTCAGTAAATGAAATGATTGAAATCGTCCGACGATTAGGCAAAGAATAAAGGAAGCTCAAGATAGACGAAGTCTTACCGACACGCTGAGATCCGAGCTAAAATTTGAAAGTGGAGACAAAGTATTCCTTAAAGTCTCTCCATCGAAAGGGATTATCAGGTTTGGAGTGAAAGGAAAACTGAGACCGCGTTTTATAGGACCCTATGAGATCCTAGAGAGGATAGGCCCAATAGCCTATAGGTTGGCTCTTCCGCCAAATTTGGGGAATGTGCATAATGTCTTTCACGTGTCACAACTAAGAAAATACGTTCACGATCCAAAGCACGTGATTCAACAAGGCGACGTGACCCTCAATCCATACATGAGTTATGAAGAAGAACCCACAGCAATACTCGACCATAAAGTTCAAGAATTACGAACAAGTCAATTCACGGTCAAAGTGTCATGAGACATCACGACAAAAGGAAGCCACGTGGGAACTTGAAGATGCAATGAAAGAACGATACCCCAGATTATTTTTCTAAGGTATGCAAATTTCGGGACGAAATTTCTTTTAAGGGGGGTAGGATGTAATATTCCGCAGAATTAAAAGCCTAATTACGGTATTCACAACCCGTAAATTAGGGTTTCGACGAAATGGTTCGACCAGAATGATATCGAGTATGATTTCGATCGTTTACGAAGTGACAAATTCCTTTTTATATTCACTAAGGATTGTGAATTAAGGAATAGAGTTTATAAAGTGTATCGACAGTATAATTTTAACGTCGATTACGTATTGATAATTTAAATTTCACGAAATTTTCTAAGCAGTGAAGCTTGGAATTAAATTCCATTATAAATGGGATAATATTAATAGAGTAAGTACGATCTTATTACGACCATTTCGAGATGAGTCGATTATTAACGTTTTGAGACGTTTCGAACGTTAACGTCTAGAGACGATTTGAAAAATGGGTTTAACGATCAAGGAAATATAATATTTAATTTCCTATGATTATTTTATATAATTAGAATATTATTAAGCATTAAATCGATGCTAGATCACGATGGATTAATGGTTGAACAAATTACTAATTTTCGAAAACCCTAATTCGAAAATTAGGGTTTTCTCACATGAAATGATACCATTAAATTTTCCTATGATATAAATTATTATCTAAACCATATATTATGACATATATGTGTATGAATGTTACGAAAATAAAATATGTAACCCTTGTGATTAATAAATGTCGTGACCTATGTTATAACCACATAATTCTCGATTTCTTTGATATACTTTGTTATGCTATGTTTTAATTAATCAAGTGACATGTGTTTATATTTAGGATTGTATCTTGATTAATATATAGTATCAATACATGAAATAAATAAAATCATCACCCTTTGGAACCATAAGAGCCGACTTGCCCCACCCTTGTCGCATGCTCGATTAGTTCAAAGTCCATCATTAGTGTAAGTTATTAACACTAGGTAATGATCACTAAGTGAGTCATAACCCCAATGGAGAAGGCTCCCATTTTATTTTATTTTCTTTGAGGTAACCGAGAGAGAGAGAGAGAGTGTTAGATCCTTCATTTCCTCTCATTCCATTCACTCAACACACTCTCGAACACTCAAACTCTCCTCTCTCCCCAAATTAAAAGGCCGAGAGCCTCCATTTTCCTCCCCCTTTGAAAATTTTGGTGTTCATCCTCTTCACCTTCATCAAAGCGATACTTTAACCTTGTTCCTAAAATCCATGCCCATACAAAGGTAAGAATCGAACAAAGCTTCGATTTTTTCGATTTTTACAAAAAATTGAAAGGTGGGTCTTGGATAATGCTTATGTTCTTGATGTTCTTGGTTTGTAAGTTTTATTTAAGTATGTGTTCTTGATGATCCTTGTTTGTAAAAATAAGATAATGCATGTTAAGTTTGGTCTATGTTATCATGTGTATTGTTTGTAAAGATCTACCAAAGCATGTTAAGTTCAAGCATAGATCATGTTTTAGAAATTATTTCAAAATGTTATAAAAAATTTGGTGATGACCGAAAGCTTGAGAAATTATTTTGAGCATGGATTATCGATCTATAATGTTATAAGAGTTCATAGTAATTTATTTGGAATTTTGGAAAATCCTATGCTATGTTTATGAAAATATCAAACCCAACAAAATTCTATCTTGGTGTATAATTTTATTTTAGACATGCAATGGCATATTAGTGATCTAGACCTTGATTATGTATTACATGGATTTATTAGAATTTTGAAAGTCCTATGTTATTTTTAAAAAATACCGAAAGTTTAAGGAATGTATATGTTAGAGTATGATTTTTATTCGATACATGCAATGATATATTATCGACTTAGGATATGAATTATGCATCCTATGTTTTATTAGAATTTTTAAAACCAAATGCTCAATTATTTGAAAGTACGAGAGCTATAGGTTGGAATTTGATGATTTGTGTGTTGTTCTAGTATGATATTATGATGTTATATTGTGATACTATATTATATGAGCATGGTGTATTTTGTTGGAATTTTTATAAAATGTTTAGTATATGTTAAGAAAGAACCGAGACCTTAAGGATTTTAATCCTTGATGAAGAAATGGTATATGATGGACTATATGACATAAATGTGTTATAAATTAATGTGGGACCTCAGACTAAATATATAAAAATTTTGAGAATTATCGATAATTTTTACAAGAGTACCGTGACCTTTTATTATGATTAAGGTGATAATCGATTTTATATGGTTAATATTAATACATATTAATGACCATAGTGTATAATAATACACTATATGAATTTAGAAAAATTTGGAACCCGTTTGGAAATTTGTTGAAATTACCGTAAGTTATTAAGGAGAAAAGGATTTTAAATCCTTTTTAATTAAGATTAATAATATATTATATGTCTAAAAATTATTTTAGACATAATTGAATTTTATAAAATTTTATAAACATAGATTACTATGTTTACGACGAAACGTTATATTTAATAACGTTATAAACAAAAATAATGCTTAATGAATAAATGGATTAATATTTAAGAAAAATATTAATTAAGTTTATCGATTTGCGTGACAAATCGAGGATTAGGACCTTATGAAAGGAAATCGATTGAAAATCGATTTAGAATATGAGTTAGTAAGAAAATTTCTAATGAAAGTCAAAATTTGTCACGACCCCATTTCAACAACCCGGACTGGAGGGTGACTAGATTAGGAGTAGTATTTTAGGGTTACAAGATTAAGATGAAGATGCATAATAACAATAAATTAGCATGCTTGGACATGATGTAAGCTACAAAGAAGAAATCTCTAGCATGCTTGATCGCCATATTAGGTAATGTTATAACGATCCAAACGGGTTAAAGCCATGGGACCCAAAGACCTAACTATGGTCCGACGGACCTCAATAGTTCGTGTTGCATTATCCTCCCACAATCCAAAAGTATAAGATGACTTGAGAGACCTTAACAATTTATAGCCATACGTAAGTAAACGAAATCGAGTTGTGCAATGAAAGTGTGTGAATACGTATACGACGATATGTATTCAAGGTAAAACCACAAATTCTAGATAAATTGGTCGAGGACACCAGACTCCTCAACACTTCTCCCATCACCATCATCGAAGCTCAACCTGCACATTTAAAAACAAACATGCAGGGCTAAGTACAAGAAATTGCACTCAGTGGACTCATGCCGAAAACATTTGATAAAAGATTACGCTGCCAATATCAGAGTAAGTCACAAGGGTTTTAGTTGAAATGCTCAGGCTTACCAAAACATTTTCGTCATAAAAGTAGCTTGGCCAAGCATTTTCTTGGTGTGTATGGTCCGTATCTCATAGTCACAATACATAATAATAAATAAATAAACGTCGAGAGGGAGGCCTCCCATCTACGACGCCGTGACCGGCCGTAATCCCGTACAGCACACAGTCACTCTCTGCAAGCATATGTTAACACAGCGTATAGTTCCAACCTTCACGCCAATCCTAGCCAGGCATTTATCATCCGGCACAGGACCCGACATTAAAAGGTTGGGTGCTACCACAACAATTGATATAATAGTTCCAACCATCTCCACAGCCCTACCCGGGCATAACAGATAGGATCCATACACAAAACGAAATATTTTTGGCAGGTAATGCAGTAAAACATTTGATAACAGTTGTAAAATAAGTGCTGTAAATAAACTCATTTGGAATAACAGTAAAGTAATTCTTAGTGGGGTAAGAAAAGGCCCACATTTTGAAGATAAGAAGCCCACCTGGACTATGGTTCGTTGTAAAATCGAGTCCTAGGTTTGTTCGTACGTCAGTATCCAGTCGTCGCGTTTGCGTCCACACCTTTACGAAAAAGTGAGGTCTTTAGTACGTCGCTCAAGTCTCTCGAGACTTTCAAAAGTTAAGATAAACTTCGATATCTTATTTCGATGCAACTGAATTCCTTAGTGAATTCAATACGTTTCCAATACGTATGCAATTGAATTGTTCTCGTTCCTCGAGATACGTTCGACGTATAAGTACGTTTTTCGATAGGCGGATTTCATTTGTGAAATCTTTTCTACTAATGAGGTATCATTCTCAATTAGTATATCTTATGCGATCTTGGCGATTTATCATTCAGAAATCGTATGTTTGACTTAAAAGTCAACTAAGTCAACACTGGTCCACAAAGTCAACAGTTTTGACTTTCAAAAAGGAACTTCTTACTATTTCGTTTTATAAATCGAATTTGATCGATTGAAAATGTAAAGTCCTATTTCTCGATTTATCACGTAAATCAAGGACTTATAAACAATTTCGCATTTTTAATAAACCTTTTTATAAATAAACGTGTAGTTTCGATTTTAAAACGTTATAAAGTGAACGTTTGTCTCAACATAGCAATCTATGTTTATAAAATTTTGTAAAATTTAATTTTGTCCAGAATATTAATTAGACATATACTTTATTAATAAACTGAATTTAAAAAGGATTTTAAAATCCTTTTAAATTATCGAAACTTTCGGTAATTAGGTTAAAAATACCAAATGACTTTTGAAAATTTTTCTAAATTAATATAGTGTATTATTATACACTATGGTCCAGAATATAAATTTATAAAGTCCATATGATATTGTTTGCCATTTATTAATGTATATACACATATATATAGCGGCGGTAATTCCATTAAATATGGAATAATTATCCAAAAATTCTCAAAATTGATATACACATAGAATAATATCCCAACATCAATATGCATAAACAATATAGCCTATAGTTCACCATAACCATTCATTTAATAATATATAGCAATATTCACGGTAATTACTTGATAATTACCAATAATTAGCAAACAATTTCTAAAAAATTCAAATAAATTCTAACATGATTAAACATTATATTATAACATTGTAACATCACAATATCAACCAAACTAATTTAAATCGTCACCATATGAGCTTGTAAGCTCTCGGCTTTTTCGATTTTTATTAGCATTTGGTTTTCAAAAATTCCAACAATTATATACTATGTTTATACACTATAGTGTAGTAATATAACATCATAATATTTATCAAAACTAATTAAATCATCACCTTCAAGAGCTCAAAGCTCACGGCTTATTTGATTTAAATTAGTATTTGATTTCCAAAAATTCCAATAAATTCATACAAGACACAAACAATACACTAAAGCATTAATACACCATTGCATGATTAAAATAAAAATCATACACCAACATATAATATCACAATGCTCTCGGCCCTTTTTTAAAATTTAAACATATGGTTTCCAAAAATTCTAAACAAATCATAGAACATATAAACAATACATTAAAGCATTAATATGTCATCACAAGCTTAAAATAAAAATTATACACCAAGGTTTGGATTTTAGAAGCTCACGGTATTTTCATTAAAATACCTAGGGTTTTCCAAAAATTTTCTAATTAAATATCATAGTCTTAGATCGTATCATAGAACAATAATCCATGTTAAAAACATTTTAAAACATGCTCGGTCATTATCCAACATTTTATACCATTTTCGAAAATTATAACAATATATATACTATGGTTCGAAAATTGCCTATACATGCTAAACCCTTATAAACATGTCATATATGATAACCTATGTTCATTTAACCATATTTCCTCATATTTTGTAAATAAAACATCATAAACAAAATGTAAACACTAGCTTATGCTCAAGCACATTTAAACACATATATACACATATATATATATATATAAAACTCGAAACACATACACATATGTATCAAAACAGTTTCGATTTCCATGGATAAATGGAGAAAGAAATCGGTACCATGGTCTTGTGTTCACCTTTGAAATAGCTATGGAATCACAAGAACAAAGGAGGTATCAAGCTTGGTGAAGGAGAGATGGAGAAGAAAAGGAGAAGAAATTTTCGAAAATAATGGGGCTGCTCTCGGTTTCTTTGGGCAGAAAAAAAAATGGAGAGGGAGAAGTGTGTTTGGAGTGTTTGAGAAGAGTGAGAGGAATAATGAGTGAAATGGAAGAAGACTCCCTCAGATCTCTCTCTCTCTTCAATTTTTTTCTCAAAATCAGATAAAATCTGCAACCTAAGGATTTAGTAGGAGAGTGATGATGAGCTAGAACCAAAAGGCCCTTCATGGGTTGGTCAATTTAAAGGTGAATGCATGCTTGTCTACTCATCATGGTGGCGATTTAGGGTGTTTAGGGCTGACTTTAATTTAATTTTGTACATTAATACATTATATATATCACACATGATCATAGATATATAGTGCAAGTCATAAAATAATTAAATCACACATAGAGCACATATTCGAAATTACCGAAACAAAATAGGAAAATAGGAATAAAAATATAAATTACACCTATTATTGATACTCATGTCGTTTTCGTTCCAAAATTACACATATATATCATAATATATGATTTAGATGATAAATAAAAGCATAGGATAAAATTTATGCATTAATTCACGATACGAAACCCTAATTTACAAATTAGTGTTTGAAAACTACAATTTGTAATTATCGAGCCCTATAGCTCAAAAATTGATTTTAATGCTTAATAATATCCATATATATCATAACATATAGTTTAGATACCATAGGACAATTAATGGTATCATTTCAAGTGTTTAAACCATATATTATAAAACTAGGTTTTCGAATTTCATAACTTGGAATTGTCGAGTTTTAAATAGCATATAAGTGATTTTAATAATTACTAATACTGTAATTATATAAAATATTGATAGGAAATTAATCAAGATAATTTCCGAGTGTTAAACTCATTTTCAAAACGTCACAGACGTTAACGTCAAACGCCTCAAACGCTCATAATCGACTCATCTCAAAATGGTCGTAATAGGTTCATCCTTACTTTAAAAGATATTCCACTATTATAGAATTAAGATGGAAATTTATTCCACGCTTCAACGCCGTAAAATTTCACGAAAAACTGACGTTCGATACGCGTTTGACGCTAAAAATAAGATCGCCAGATATTTCATAATTTCTAATTTCGTAATTCACAATCCTTAGTGAATTATAAAAAGAAATTCGTTATAACAATACTGAATCGAAATACAGTTCGATGTCATACAGATAAAAATATCTGGTAAAAACCCTAATTACGGTTTAGCATACCGTAATCGTATGTTCATTTCTTTGGAATATTACATTCCACCCCCCTTACGAAAAATTTCGTCCCGAAATTTGTATACCTTTAGAAAAATAAATCGGGGTATTTTTCTCTCATCGCTTCTTCAAGCTCCCACGTGGCTTCTTCCTGTCCGTGGTGTCTCCACAGCACTTTGACTAACGGAATCGACTTGCCCGTAGTTGTTGGACCTGTGGTCAAGTATGGCTGCGGGTTCTTCCTTATAGCTCATGTCGGTTCGAGGATCACGTCGTCTTCGCGAATCACGTGCTTTGGGGTCGTGAACGATTTTCAATCATGCGAGACGTGAAAACGTTATGCACATTCCCAGGTTTGGCGGAAGAGCCAACCTATAAGCTCTCGGACCTATCCTCTCCGTGATCTCATAAGGTCCTATAAACGGGTCTAAGCTTTCCTTTCGTGCCAAACCCGACAATCCTTTCGATGGAGGCCTTAAGAAAGACTTTGTCTCCAACCTCAAAGCGTAGCTCGGATCTCACGCGTATCGGCGTAAGATTTACATGCTCGAGCCTCTTTATCCTCACCTAACTGTCGAACGATTTCGATCATTTCGTTCACTGCATAAGGCCCTATGACCTTTCTCTCACCGACTTCATCCCAATGAAGTGGTGATCTACACTTCTTGCCATACAAGGCTTCGTATGGGCCATGCCGATCGTTGCTTGATAGCTGTTGTTGTAAGCAAACTCGATAAGAGGTAAAATATCTTTCCATTTTACATCTCGATCCAAAAATTACGGTTCTAAGCATATCTTCAAGCGTTTGGATCGTTCTTTCCGATTGTCCATCGGTTCGTGGGTGGAATGTCAGATCGAATTTAATCTCGCACTCCAGTTCGCTGCAAGCTAATCCAATCTGGATGTGAACTTGGAGTCTCGATCGAGGTAATAGATTTGGGCACCCATGTAGTCGTATAATTTCCTTAACGCATGGTGGGCTAACTTATCGAGCCGTAAGTGCTTGAATAGGTGAAAGTGAGCACTTTTGGTGCCTATCCACAATTACCCATATGGTGTGTTTATCTTCTCGATTTGGGTAAACTTGTAACGAAATCCATCGTTATATCGTCCCATTTCCATTCGTGGATTTCCAAAGGTTGCAACTTTTCGAAGGTCGTTGATGTAACGCCTTCACTGTTGGCAAACAAGACAGCTGTTCCACTGAAGGAAGCTATGTCTCGCTTCACGCCTTCCCACCAAAATTTTTCCTTGAGATCCGGTACATTTTGCATCGCTGGGTGGGCGGTGTAGGGTGTATCATGAGCCTCACTCATGATTTCATTCGAAGTTCGCCGTCCGAACGCATATCCTACCTTCAAACAATAAGGCGTTATCCGCCTCTTGAAATTCTCAATCCTTCAGACCTTAGTCTTTCTCGGATCTTTTCCAACTTTTCCTCCATCCTTTGTCTCTCGACAATTCTTTTCCTTAGATCGGATGTCAGTGTGAGTGTAGCGATACAGCTCACAATTGTTTCAGGTGGTTCCACCAATTTAATCTTCATCCTGCCAAACTCTTCAACGAGCTTTTCCTCTTGTACAAAGAGACATCCTAACTTGGTATGGCTCTTACGACTCAAGGCGTCAGCTACTACATTCGCCTTGCCCGGGTGATAGTTAATACCACAGTCGTAATCTTTTACCAATTCAAGCCATCTTCTTTGTCTCATATTCAGATCTCTTTGTTCGAAGAAATACTTCAAACTCTTATGATCCGTGAAGATCTCACATCTCACACCGTAGAGATGGTGTCTCCAAATTTAGGGCATGAACTACGGTGCTAATTCCAAATCGTGGGTTGGGTAGTTCGGTTAGTGGTCCGAGTTGTCGGATACGAAGCTATCACTTTTCCTTCTTGCATCAAAACACAACCCAGCCGAGCCTTAGATGCGTCAGATAGACTACGCACTTTGTCCGCTTCGGGACCGCTAGAACTGTGCATCGGTCAATTTTCTTTGAGTATTTGAAAACTTGTCTCGCACTCATCAGTCCAATTGAACTTGATTCCCTTCCGGAGTAGCTGGGTTATTGGCCTTGCAATCTTGGAGAATCCTTCGATGAATCTCCTATAGTAGCCAGCTAATCCTAGGAAACTTCTAATTTCGTCTTTGCGTTTTGGTGATTTCCATTCGCACGGCCTCTACTTTGGTGGATCTACTTTTATGCCTTCAGCAGACACGATGTGTCCAAGGAACATAACTTCCTTCAGCCAAAACTCACATTTGCTAAGCTTAGCAAAGAGTCTTTCATTTCTCAAGGTTCGCAAAACCGTTCTTAGATGTTCCCTATGATCCTCTTCATTTTCGAGTAAATAAGGATATCATCTAGGAAGACCAAAACAAATTTATCCAAAATGGATGAAATACTGCTCATGAGGTCCATGAATACGGTGGTGCATTGGTTAATCCGAATGGCATAACTATGAATTCATAGTGGCCATATCACGGTTCGAATGCGATCTTAGGTACATCCTCGGACCGTATTTTCGGTGATGGTATCGACTTAAGATCAATTTTCGAGAATACACCCGCCTCCTCGCAATTGATCAAACAGGTCATCAATTCTGGGTAAAGGGTATTTGTTCTTTAGTGTCATCTTATTTAGTTCTCTATAATCGATGCACATCCTCAAAGAACCATCCTTTTTCTTAACAAACAAAACAGGCGCTCCCCAAGGTGAAACACTCGGCCTAAAGAATCCTAGATCCAAAAGCTCTTGGTTTTAGATTTTCAGCTCTTCTAGTTCCTTTGGGGCCATCCTATAGGGCGCCTTCGACACTGGAGCCGATCCGGGCTCCAAGTCGATGGTAAACTCTAGTTGTCTATCAGGAGGCAGTCCTGGTAGATTCTCGGGAAATACGTCCGAAAACTCTTGGACAACTTCAATGTCTTTTACCCGCGTCTCGGGTTTATCTTCTCCGTTCAAGTGAACAAGGAATGCATGGCATCCTTTCTGGTTCATCATCTTCCTTGCTTGTAGAGCCGATACGATCGGAACTCTTCTTCCCAGGCTGATTCCGTGGAAATGCGTAGCTTCTTGTCCAGGAAAGTGAAACGAAATTTTCCTTTCCTTACAAAGAATCGTGGAACGATTCTTAGCTGACCAGTCCATTCCTAGAATTATATCTACATCATCCATGGGTATTATGTTAAGATTGTTAGTCAAAACCTTAAGTGATCCTAATGTCAACTCCAGGTTTGAGCAAAAATGTGTAACAGTCATAATCCCTCCTATGGGCGATGAGATTCTCATATCCTGGCTTGACTTTTCAGACCTAAGTCCAAGCATTTCTACGCATGCATTGGCAATAAAAGAATGCGAAGCACCCGTATCGAACAATACTATAATAGGTACGTCGAGTAGAACTCCCATACTTGCCAAGTTTCCCTGGTTTTGTTCGTTCTGCCTCCTATGCAGGGCGTAGGCTCTAGCCTGTGCCGGCTGAGGCTAACGGGGCATTTGTCCTTGTTGATTTTGCGGCTCCTGTCTGGGCCGCTGCTGTTGTTGTCGTTGCTGCCGTCGCGGTGGTTGACGCCTTTGGTGTTGCGGTGGTTGCTGCCACTGCTGTTGCGGGATTTGTTGCTGCGGCTGCTGCCATCGTTGCAGCTGTTGGAGTTGTTGTTGAGGCCGGGGTTGAAGCTGTATAGCCCTTAGTGGCTGAGCATTGCTTGGTTGGTTCGGCCTTATATCCGAACGTGACACTGGGCAATTGTTGGCGTAATGCCCGTTTGCCCCGCACTTGTAACAGCTCACCACGTTTGCCGTGCACACTCCCTAGTGTGCTCTATGGCATCTAGGGCATTGAGGTGCCCTCGACTGTTCCTGCGGTCCCCTTGCCGGTGGAGCATAAGCTGCTCTCTTCCACCGTCCCTGCCGCTGTCGTGTTTCTTGCCACGAACGCCGCGACTTGCTTCTCCATAGTTTCCGCGGTTGTTGTTCCCGCGGTTGGGTTCCCATTTCCCCTTTCCTCTATCCAACGCGTTGTGTGTCTAAGACGACACCGACTTATTCTCGGACATGGCCGCCTCAACATCTAAAGCTCGTGCGAGAGCTTCAGTGTAAGGCAGGTCTCCCTGACTGGAAAGAGGCATCCGTATCTCCATCCTCAGTCCTGACCTAAACTTTTCCGACATTCTCAAGTCGGTGTCCATCTGTTCTGGTGTATACCTCGACATATCGCAGAAAGCGCGATCGTAGTCGGTCACAGATAGCTTTTCTTGCTTTAGTAGGAAGAATTCCTGCTCCTTTCTCTTTCTACAGCTCTTGGGGATGTATTTTTCATACAGTTCCCTCTTGAAGTCCTCCCATGAGAACTCCTCCAGTTGCTCGGCAGTAAAGGTCTTTTTCCTGGCCTCCCACCAGAAATCTACAGGTCCATTTAATTGGAATGCAACACAGGACAGTCGCTCCTGTGCCGTATATCGTAGAAAAAAAAAAAAAGAAAAAAATAAAATAAAAATAAAGATCCGTTCAATGGTTCGAACCCATTGTTCCGCATCTCCCGGGTTACCTTTCCCGTTAAAAGTAGGTGGGTTTTGCCTTAGTAACAACTCTTCGATCCTACGATCGGGTTGAGGTGGAGGTGGTTGGGGAATATCTTCTTCCTCTTGCTCAGGGATTCTACCCCTTCCTCTGGGCCTTCCCCGACCTCGGCCTCTTGGTTCTTGTTCAGGATTTCTCCTAGGAGGCATTCGGTTGTATATAACAGATAAACGTCCAACACTGAAAACTTCCAAAATCTTAATAGACATGATCATGATCAAAGCCTCATCGCGTGAAGATTTTATAACAATACAGTTCACCCTTATCATACATAATTACCCCAAAAGCCCTATTCGGGTCATCATATATCTCAAAAAAAAAAGTTCTGCTGAAGCAGGATGTTTGACACAAAAGGTTTAAAAGAAACATAAACCCGGCCCACACGGCCTTCCAAAAGATCAAGGTTTCTAGTTCCATCTAAAATTAAACATAGAAAAAGGAAAAACAACGGAAGCTTAATCACAACAAAAATCTATTTAAACTTCATCCGATGCCTGCATCATGCATCTTCCCACTACTCGTCCTCCTCGGGATCTTCCTCTTCCTTGGAGTCGTCTTCTCCATCCGAATCGTCCTCACGAGGTCGCACTGACGGTGGTCCGCCCATCGGTTTCCACCATGGGTATGTCACGCATGGGGTTGAAACCGCTCGTCGTATTCGTCCGTGCTGTCCAGCGGAAGGGTTCTTCCTCCTCTTCCGGTGGTGGCGGATCGGATGCAGGCGGTAGGGGTGGTAGTGGCGGATGTACTGGGTGTCCATAAACTGCTGGTGGTAAGACGGGCTCTCCCAGCGCTCTAGGGCGTGCTGCCCTATCTACCTCGTACATCCTGCCTTCAAACATCCGGTACAGGGGTATCACTGGATCAACCTGTCTCGGAACCTCAAGGTATAGCCACTCGGGCGACTCATCTCGCCAAGTGTACTCCGTGGAGGAGATAGGTCCCATAGGTCTTTGCCCAGATATATCTTGTAGACATAAGTCGTGACTTACAAATCTAGGTAGATCTCCCACTGGTCGTAGCGCCCAACGCCTGTAGATATAGTCTCCCGATATCTCTCGAGCATATCCATCCCAGGTGCAGGGGAGTATCGCTAGAAGACGCTGGATGCCGTCATAATCAGTCACGCCGTGGGCTCGGCGTCTCTCCAAAGGCGGGGGTAAAATGCCAAGGACTCACCCAAGTCTTCCTCAGCGCACATCCAGCTGGAGCGATAAATACTCACCACCTCCTCTGGGGTGGGGTGTGGTCCAATCCTCCTCCTCGCGGTATATCTCATCCCATCCATCTGTCACGACCAAAACTAACGTAAGTCAACTATCGTCACCTCAAGAGCCGGTAAGGATAACTTAAGCACGACGAGAAGCAACTAGGTTACAACTAAGCGATCTATAAGGTAGGCATCAACATGAGGTACAACACATATCACAACTTATCTTCTTAGTCTTACCCATCGTATACATATAAGCCAAAAACATCTTAATATATGCTACGAGATCCTTGTCTTATA
The DNA here is from genome assembly GCA_036937905.1 of Salvia rosmarinus. NCBI lineage: Eukaryota > Viridiplantae > Streptophyta > Magnoliopsida > Lamiales > Lamiaceae > Salvia > Salvia rosmarinus. Next base: position 34,098,230 of record CM072824.1, on the reverse strand, counting down.
TCAAACACTCGAACTAGAGTTCAACGGACTCTATCGTATTCTGGAGATAGAATTATGGATTCTTTTCTTCATAACAAATGAAGATTAGTGCGTTAGGAGTACGCAGGTGAAAACCATGCACAAAACGGAGTCCTAACGAAAGAGATCTAGTTAAAACAATTTCACTGCGCAGTGCAGGAAATTTGCGCGATTGTGCCGAAAATTTTAAATCTAGACGTATGTCGATGTAATACGTCTATCATATCCCCGTCTTTAGGTTGAGGCTGAACATTCTGGAGTCGTAAGGGATATCCACGTCATGATTCGTGTCAACGATCACTCATGTCGGTTTGTCGATGAAAAAGTCGACGTCGTCCTTCCATAGAGTTGAGGTCGTCCTTGTTCATCCTTCTCGTTTGCCTTTCGTCGCTAAAGCTCGAGGCTATCATTACTATCATTCTTCCTAACGTTCACTATGTTCTTGTAAAGAAAGGTAAGAAGTTCATACTTCTATGTTCTTTCACGATACGTGAGCATGCTCCTTAGAGTCTAGGTACGTCAAGTGATATCGTATCGTTCATTGAAAACAAGTTTTGAATTTTGGAAACAAGGTCTCATTTGAGAATTCAAAAGTATAGATTCAAAATGACAATCATAGTCACTCATTCATATGGATAACAAAAGGAATCCATCCTTCCATGTTGATCATTCAACTAAATGCAAACTTGCATATCAATGCGAATTCATCCTTCCCGATGACCATTCGCTTCAATACCACCTTATCCTTCCGTCTCAAAACTTGAGTACTAGCATCAAAAACTTATTGATTCAAAGTCGAAGTTTTTGGAAAAGATTTTCTTGCTCAAACTTCCATTTCCATCATAAAATTTTCATAATAACATCATCTTCAAAAGTTCTTCCAACATGCTCATCATGTAAAAATTTTCCATTTCATGAGTTTGAGAAAGAAATGCGATTACCTTTTTCCGGTTGAGCTCGATGTGATGGAGTGTTGAGAGGTCAAGAGATTTCTAGAAGTCAGTGACTCGATCTGACTTAGAATAAAATGAATTGGGTTTACGAGGAGCAAAAGGGCTCTGATACCACTTCTGTCACGACCCCATTTCGAACAACCCGGACTGGAGGGTGACTAGTACTAGGAGTAGTATTTTAGGGTTACAAGACTAAGATGAAGATGCATAATAACAATAAATTAGCATGCTTGGACATGATGTAAGCTACAGCAAGAAATCTCTAGCATGCTTGATCGCCATATTAGGTAATGTTATAACGATCCAAATGGGTTAGGCCATCGGACCCAAAGACCTAACTATGGTCTGATGGACCTCAATAGTTCGTGTTGCATTATCCTCCCACAATCCAAAAGTATAAGATGACTTGAGAGACCTTAACAATTTATAGCCATACGTAAAGTAAACGAAATCAGAGTTGTGCAGCGGAAAGTGTGTGAATACATATATGACGATATGTATTCAAGGTAAAAACCACAAATTCTAGATAAATTGGTCAAGGACACCAGACTCCTCAACACTTCTCCCATCACCATCATCGAAGCTCAACCTGCACATTTAAAAACAAACATGCAGGGCTAAGTACAAGAAATTGCACTCAGTGGACTCATGCCGAAAACATTTGATAAAAGATTACGCTGCCAATATCAGAGTAAGTCACAAGGGTTTTAGTTGAAATGCCTTGTGCTTACCAAAACATTTTCAGTTCATAAAAGTAGCTCGCCAAGCATTTTCTTGGTGTGTATGGTCCATATCTCATAGTCACAATACATAATAATAAATAAATAAGCGCCGAGAGGAGGCCTCCCATCTACGACGCCGTGACCGCCGTAATCCCGCATACAGACATCCTCTCTGCAAGCATATGTTAACACAACAGATAGTTCCAACCTTCACGCCAATCCTAGCTGGCATTTATCATCCGGACAGACCCGACATTAAAAAGGTTGGTGCTACCACAACAATTGATATAATAGTTCCAACCATCTCCACACCCTACCCGGCATAACAGATAGATCCATACACAAAACGAAATATTTTGGCGGTGTAATGCAAGAAACATTTGATAACGATTGTAAAATAAGTGTCAGAATAAACTCATTTGGAATAACGATAAAGTAATTTTAGTGGGGTAAGAAAAGGCCCACATTTTGAAGATAAGAAGCCCACCTGGACTATGGTTCGTTGTAAAATCGAGTCCTAGGTTTGTTCGTACGTCAGTATCCAGTCGTCGCGTTTGCGTCCACACCTTTACGAAAAAGTGAGGTCTTTAGTACGTCGCTCAAGTCTCTCGAGACTTTCAAAAGTTAAGATAAACTTCGATATCTTATTTCGATGCAACTGAATTCCTTAGTGAATTCAATACGTTTCCAATACGTATGCAATTGAATTGTTCTCGTTCCTCGAGATACGTTCGACGTATAAGTACGTTTTTCGATAGGCGGATTTCATTTGTGAAATCTTTTCTTACTAATGAGGTATCATTCTCAATTAGTATATCTTATGCGTACTGGCGTATTTATCATTCGTAAAATCGTATGTTTGACTTAAAAAGTCAACGAAGTCAACACTGGTCCACAAAGTCAACAGTTTTGACTTTCAAAAAGTAACTTCTTACTATTTCGTTTTATAAATCGAATTTGATCGATTGAAAATGTAAAGTCCTATTTCTCGATTTATCACGTAAATCAAGGACTTATAAACAATTTCGCATTTTTAATAAACCTTTTTATAAATAAACGTGTAGTTTCGATTTTAAAACGTTATAAAGTGAACGTTTGTCTCAACATAGCAATCTATGTTTATAAAATTTTGTAAAATTTAATTTTGTCCAGAATATTAATTAGACATATACTTTATTAATAAACTGAATTTAAAAAGGATTTTAAAATCCTTTTAAATTATCGAAACTTTCGGTAATTAGGTTAAAAATACCAAATGACTTTTGAAAATTTTTCTAAATTAATATAGTGTATTATTATACACTATGGTCCAGAATATAAATTTATAAAGTCCATATGATATTGTTTGCCATTTATTAATGTATATACATATATATATAGCGGTAATTCCATTAAATATGGAATAATTATCCAAAATTCTCAAAATTGATATACACATAGAATAATATCCCAACATCAATATGCATCAACAATATAGCCTATAGTTCACCATAACCATTCATTTAATAATATATAGCAATATTCACGGTAATTACTTGATAATTACCAATAATTAGCAAACAATTTCAAAAAATTCAAATAAATTCTAACATGATTAAACATTATATTATAACATTGTAACATCACAATATCAACTAAACTAATTTAAATCGTCACCATATGAGCTTGTAAGCTCTCGCTTTTTCGATTTTTATTAGCATTTGGTTTTCAAAATTCCAACAATTATATACTATGTTTATACACTATAGTGTAGTAATATAACATCATAATATTTATCAAAACTAATTAAATCATCACCTTCAAGAGCTCAAAGCTCACGGCTTATTTGATTTAAATTAGTATTTGATTTCCAAAAATTCCAATAAATTCATACAAGACACAAACAATACACTAAAGCATTAATACACCATTGCATGATTAAAATAAAAATCATACACCAACATATAATATCACAATGCTCTCGGCCCTTTTTTAAAATTTAAACATATGGTTTCCAAAAATTCTAAACAAATCATAGAACATATAAACAATACATTAAAGCATTAATATGTCATCACAAGCTTAAAATAAAAATTATACACCAAGGTTTGGATTTTAGAAGCTCACGGTATTTTCATTAAAATACCTAGGGTTTTCCAAAAATTTTCTAATTAAATATCATAGTCTTAGATCATATCATAGAACAATAATCCATGTTAAAAACATTTTAAAACATGCTCGGTCATTATCCAACATTTTATACCATTTTCGAAAATTATAACAATATATATACTATGGTTCGAAAATTGCCTATACATGCTAAACCCTTATAAACATGTCATATATGATAACCTATGTTCATTTAACCATATTTCCTCATATTTTTGTAAATAAAACATCATAAACAAAATGTAAACACTAGCTTATGCTCAAGCACATTTAAACACATATATACACATATATATATATATATATAAAACTCGAAACACATACACATATGTATCAAAACAGTTTCGATTTCCATGGATAAATGGAGAAAGAAATCGGTACCATGGTCTTGTGTTCACCTTTGAAATAGCTATGGAATCACAAGAACAAAGGAGGTATCAAGCTTGGTGAAGGAGAGATGGAGAAGAAAAGGAGAAGAAATTTTCGAAAATAATGGGGCTGCTCTCGGTTTCTTTTCAAGTAAAAAAAAAAATGGAGAGGGAGAAGTGTGTTTGGAGTGTTTGAGAAGAGTAAGAGGAATAATGAGTGAAATGGAAGAAGACTCCCTCTTGTATCTCTCTCTCTTCGATTTTTTCTCAAAATCAGATAAAATCTGTGACTAAGGATTTAGTAGGAGAGTGATGATGAGCTAGAACCAAAAAGGCCCTTCATGGGTTGGTCAATTTAAAGGTGAATGCATGCTTGTCTACTCATCATGGTGGCGCATTTAGGGTGTTTAGGGCTGACTTTAATTTAATTTTGTACATTAATACATTATATATATCACACATGATCATAGATATATAGTGCAAGTCATAAAAATAATTAAATCACACATAGAGCACATATTCGAAATTACCGAAACAAAATAGGAAAATAGGAATAAAAATATAAATTACACCTATTATTGATACTCATGTCGTTTTCGTTCCAAAATTACACATATATATCATAATATATGATTTAGATGATAAATAAAAGCATAGGATAAAATTTATGCATTAATTCATGCATACGAAACCCTAATTTACAAATTAGTGTTTGAAAACTACAATTTGTAATTATCGAGCCCTATAGCTCAAAAATTGATTTTAATGCTTAATAATATCCATATATCATAACATATAGTTTAGATACCATAGGACAATTAATGGTATCATTTCAAGTGTTTAAACCATATATTATAAAACTAGGGTTTTCGAATTTCATAACTTGGAATTGTCGAGTTTTAAATAGCATATAAGTGATTTTAATAATTACTAATACTGTAATTATATAAAATATTGATAGGAAATTAATCAAGATAATTTCCGGAGTGTTAAACTCATTTTTCAAAACGTCACTAGACGTTAACGTTCGAAACGTCTCAAAACGTTCATAATCGACTCATCTCAAAATGGTCGTAGTAGGTTCATCCTTACTTTAAAAGATATTCCACTATTATAGGAATTAAGATGGAAATTTATTCCACGCTCACCGCCGTAAAATTTCACTAAAAAGCGACGTTCGACACGTTTGACGCTAAAAATAATCGCCAGATTATTTCATAATTTCTAATTTCGTAATTCACAATCCTTAGTGAATTATAAAAAGAAATTCGTTATAACAATACTGAATCGAAATACAGTTCGATGTCATACAGATAAAAATATCTAGTAAAAACCCTAATTACGGTTTAGCATACCGTAATCGTATGTTCATTTCTTTGGAATATTACAAAATTGTTGACTTTTAAAGTCAATGTACGAAATACGTTCGATAAATATGCTAATACGCGTAAAACGTACTAATTAGGTAAAGAAACCTCATTGGTAAGAAAAGATTTCATAATTGAAATCCAGACGAAAGCGATAACACGTTGAACGCTTAAACCGGAAAGGTTAAAACGAAATAGTTGAACGTATCTCGAAGAACGAGAACGGTTTAATTGAAATACGCAAGTGAACAGCGTATTGAATTCGTTAAGGAATTCAGTTTATATCGATATAGAATATCGAAGTTTATTCTAGACTTTGAAAGTCTCGAGAAACGTGAACGATGTACTAAACATCGCTTTACGTAAAGGTGTGGACGCTGACGCGACGGCTGGACGTTGACGAGTAATCAAGTTTAAGGCGAACAATAGTCCAGGTGGGCTTCTTATCCAAATAAAATGTGGGCTTTCTTTCTAAACAAAATGTGACTTTGCTATACTTTCCAAATGAATTTATTTACGATGCTTATTTCAACTGTTGAGAAAATGTTTACAAGATTACCTGCCAAAAATGTTTATGTTTTGTGTATGTATCCTATCCATGAAATGTTATGAATGTTGTTGGTCGCCTCAACTTATGAATGAAATCGATATCGGATCCTATGGAAGGCTTATACCAGCTAGGATTAACATGTACACCTAAGGTGACCGTGTCTTTGTAAGGACAATTCACGGTCGGTCACGGCGTCGTAGAGGAGGCCTCCTTCACGGCGTTCGACTATGATGATATGATGAAAGGATAAGGGATATGGATCATACACAAGTAAAATGCTTCGCGAGCAAATGTTTATGAAGCGATGAAAATGATTTAGTAAGCATAAGACATTTCAAATAAAACCCTTATGTCTTACCATGATGTGGCAAACAGAATTTAAATCGATAAAATATTTTCGGCATGAGTCCACCGAGTGCATTCTTGTACTCGTACCGCATGTTTGTTTTAAATGTGCGGTTGGTGTTGATGATGATGATGGAGAGTGTTGAGGAGTGGGATGCTTTTGATGTTTACGAGCCAAACTCGAATACATATCGTCATATGTGTATTCACACGTTTTCCACGCATTTATTTTGAACTATGATGTATGGTAATATGATATCGATAAGTTGAAGTCCTTGGATCATCCGTATTCTTTTGGATCCGCTGGTCTAGCCTACCTAGTACATCCGATTATTAACGTATGTTATGTTCTAAGTATGATAGTTTACATGTGATATGCACCTCATAATAGCCTTTCGGGACCGTTAAATCGTGTCCATCGTCCGCCCTCCCTAATCCATCCTTGGGATTTGGGTTGGTTTAAGCGGTCATGACGGTTTATGGCTAAACGTTATATTAAATAACGTTAGAAATGAAAAATAATGTTTAATGAATAAGTTAATTGATATTAAAGGAAAATATTAATAAAGTTTATCGATTTGCGTGAAAAATCGAGAATTAGAGCTTTATGAAAAGAAATCGATTGAAAATCGATTTATATTGAAATTAGATATTAAATATATGAATTATTGAAGAATTTATAAAGAAAAGTCAAAATTGTTGACTTTTGAGATTAACGATGAAATACGCTCGATAAATCACGCTAACACGTGTAAAACGACATTATTTAAAGAAATCTCGTTGGTGAGAAAAATTTCATAATTGAAATATTTGTATCGAAAAACGTGAGAATCGTTAAACGTTTAACCTAAAAGGTTAAAATGAAATTGTTGAACATATCTCGTTTCATCAAGCACGAAATGTTTAGTTAAGATCTGTGATTGAGCGGCGTATTAAATTGTTAAGGAATTGAATTATTATAGTATAAGTTATCAAAGTTTATTTAAACTTTGAAAATCTCGAAATTCGTGACCAACGTACTAAATTAGTTTTTACATAAAGGTGGGACGCGGACGTGATCGTTGGTGTAGAACGAAATCGAATTAAGAAAGTCTACAATCCAGGTGGGCTTCTTTTCTTATCCTCAAGGATAAAATGCTCTATTTATGATGCTTTCTTCGAAATGAAAAGTAATTATTTATGATGCTCTCTTTTGAGAAATAATTATGAAATGATGATGAAATTACCTGCCCAAAATGTTTATGTTTTATGTATGTATCCTATCCATGAATGAATGAATGATGAATGTTGTTGGGTCGCTCCCAACTTATGAATGAAATCGATATCGGATCCTATGGGAAGGCTTATACAGCTAGGATTAACGTGTACACCTAATGGTGATGTGTGTTGTAAGGACAATTCACGGCGGTCACGGCGGCGTGAGAGGAGGCCTCCTTCTACGGCGTAAATGATAATGTTATGATGAAATGAAAGGATATGGATCATACATACAAGGAAAATGTCCGGCGATTTAACGTTTATGAAAATGATGAAAATGTTTAGTAAGCACAAGACCTTTTAAATAAAACCCTTGTGTCTTACCATGATGGGGCAGTGTAATTTAAAGATGATAAAAATGTTTTTGGCATAAGTCCACTGAGTGCATTATTTGTACTCAGTCCTGCATATTTGTTTTTAAATGTGCAGATTGAGCTGGTGATGCGATGGAGCAGTGTTGAGCAATAGGAATGTTGTCGCTGAAAAGTTTATACCTTGATAGTACATCGTCATATGTACATATCATATGTTTTCCGCTGCAAGAACATAAGTTATGAGTAAAGTCCAAAAACATACTTGATATATGTATTATAGTTTAATGTTAAATGGTCTCCCTGTTTATTCATCCCTGTTTAATTTGGAGTAATAATCCCTGCTAAATCGTACTTAGGATTTAGGGGCTGTTACAACTTCCCCACTTCTTCTCCAATTACTTCTCCCATGAAGGATGCTATGAAGTTTTTGTTCGTTTTCTGTGACTTTGAGGTATATGTTGACAAAATGTGTGCCCAATTGTTCAGTTCTTGTTGCTTTACAAAAACGAAAACGATGATAATCACGTGATAGATTCAATTATCCAGTGACTGAAAATTTGATGAGTTAAATCTTACGTGCTATCTGTTACCAAGCATCATAAACTTATACATAGTTGTATTGATAAAGAACATATATGGAAAGGAAGTAGTGTTACCTTTTCTCTTTTTCTTTTAATATCAATCACATTTAATAATTGACTTTTGATTATAACTCACATTTATATTGTTTGGTTTCATCTAGGTGAGCAATATGGAAGCGCTCAATTGATATTATAATCTCTAATATGAATTCATACACGTTGACACTCGAATATATTTATTGGTACATGTTATGCATTAATCGAACTGAGTTGAAATATGAACGAAATGGATGCATCAACCTTTATTGATTGTTGAAAGGCTGTTCGGTAATTTAATTTTGTTAATTAGCTGTAATTTTGTGTACACTAATAGCAAAAATTAGTGGAGACAAATTTTTTTGATACAAAAGTCAAAAAAAGAAAGCAAAACCGAAATTTCCTTCAGTTAAAGGGGAAGGACAATAAATAAGTAATTGACATTTTGGTGTTGACGGTGGAGATAATTTGTATCTTTCGTTGTTATTGAGGTTTCTTCCATGGGCAAATTAATTAAAGTCTTATTTTGGTCACGATCAAATTTGATTGCTTACGATTTCGTGGATTATATCATAGACTTGTATTTTCGGAAGTCCACCTATTATTATTTGTTGTCTAAAATTGTGCTCGAGCACTTGATATCCGGTGTACAAAACTTTCTGTTTTATTTTATGTCCCACTTACAGTTTTTTTCTTTCTTTTAGTTTCCTTCCATTTAAATTTTATATGTTTTAGTTCAATTTTATAATTATTAACTAGGGTTTATGCCATCAAATTAGGATATAAAATTAGTTTTTATCATTTAATTTTTTATTAGTTAATAACTCATTATTAGGGTTGATAAATCCAAAGTCAATGTATATAATTTTTTTAACTTCAATTATATGAAATTAAAGTTAAGTATGATTCATAATATTATAATAATTTTAATTTAATAAAATTATTTTAAAAATAATAGATATAAGTGGGACACGATAGCAGAGAAATAATTGTGGGATTTTGGATCTTTTTTTTTGTCAACTAAATACATAAATTTAAAGGTCGCGTCACGATAGACTTGAACACATGCCAACACATACATAGAGATACTGGGTCTCATCCAAATATCAAGTGGTGCATGCTCTGGTAAGTAAAATTGTAATAAATAATAGTTATTACATCGGGTTTATTTTGATCGAGTAATATATAACGAGACAATTTCAAAGCAGCCATTTTGCTACAATAAAGATAAAAGTAGCTGCAGTTTAAAATTATATAAGAACTAGTTATTGTTACTAAAATACTCTTTAGTATGCGATTAACATGAATTTACAAGGTTAATGTCATGAAATCGTGTAAAAGTGTAAAATACACGATTTCACAGATTGTGATTCAGATATTCATGTGAACGTCGTATTTCTTGAGTTTTTGAATTATATTTGTGTATTTATGAACAATAAACATTCGAATTATATTCATGTATTACGATAACATATAAAACCTAACAAACCTTGTTCGAATAATTATGTAGTGATGAGAGAGAGAGAGAGAGAGAGAGAGAGAGAGAGAGAGAGAGAGGACGATGGGTGGAGTTGGGGGAAGAATAAGATAATCTACTCTAGTCTTTATTCTACAATATGTGTTCGACTTCTTAAGAAACCAATTATCATAAAGAAAAACTTAATAAATCACGCATTATATTTGCCATCATGCTATAGTCCTAAACAGTTCGTGAATATATTAAAAAAAATAGAAAGCCTATGTATAGAAAGAGTCAATACAATCATATCAAAGAATCAACGAGGATTTGGATAATTCATAGGACTACTCAAACTATCATGCACAGGATAGGCTCCTGTACTAAATTGATTTGCCCCAATATCAATTGCATACAAATCTGATGAACCTAATTGTTCTCCCAAAAGTGCCTCATGTTCTTCCCTATTTTCTTGTTGTGTCCAAGAATGTTTTGTATATGTTCTAAGCCCTTCGAGTTCCATTGCAACTTCCTTCATCGTTGGCCTATCCTCACTCCTAATGTTGAGGCATCTCTTCACGAGATCGCCCATCACTTGCACCTGCTCGAAACTCCCTTCCTGAGGATTCGAGCCTCAAGTATCTGGAATAATCGATTTTCTTTTATTGACACGATAAAGAATATTGTGAGGTTTCTTTCCTCCTCGGATGACATAAGGGAAAGAGGTTTCCTCCCCGTCATGAGCTCAGCGAGAACCACTCCAAAGCTATAGAGTTGGCTTGTCTGGAAATACTCTGGATCTAAATACCCTAACGTCCCTTGCACAAGCGTTGTCACTTGCGTTTGGTCCAAAGGGATTAGTCTCGAAGCTCCAAAATCCGAGATCTTTGCAGTGAACGTCTCATCTAGCAAGATATTGCTAGACTTGACGTCTCTGTGGATGATGGGCATGGAAGCCGCGGAGTGGAGATAGGCTAATGCGCTTGCAGACTCGGCCGCAATTCTCAACCGGTCCTTCCATGAGAACCAGCTCGTCTCTGAGCTGTTGTGGATGTGGTGGAAGAGGGTTCCATTTGAGATCAACTCGTATACGAGCAAAGGAACCTCGGTCTCCAGACAACATCCCAACAGTTTGACCACATTCCTGTGATTGATCTGTGTAAGAATGATCACTTCGTTTATGAACTGCTCGATCTGGCTCTGGTCCATCATTCTAGACTTTTTGATGGCGACCACGCGTTGATCGGGTAGAATGCCTTTGTACACGGTGCCGTAACCGCCCTTTCCGAGAATCCGATCCTCGGCGTAGTTGTTCGTCGCCTTTTCAAGTTCTTCGGCGGAGAAGATCTTGGTCGATTCATTAAAAGAATGTTGCTGTTTTAAAAGGAAACCTCCATTTTGGTGAAAGAATTCTTCCCTCATTCTTGCAAGCTTCCTCTTCTTGATGCCAAAATATAGCCATGTTATGCCTATAAATATCGAAAGCAAGCTAGAGCTAAACCCTGCAATGTCGCACCAAATAAATCATATATACATAAAACCAACCATCACAAATCATAACCTTTACATTAAATCCCAAATTTAACATCACTTTTTTTTGGTGCAAATTAAAAGTGGCATTTTTTTTTCCGACGTTCGAATAAGACCTAGCTAGCTTTCTTTTCCATGTGGACTGAGGACCTAGGTAGGGACAGGGGGCTTTAGTCCCTGACAAGCATTTGTATAATAATAATAATAATAATAATAATAATAATAATAATAATAATAATAATAATGCTTATAAAATCATCAAATAAACCTACAAATCGTTGGGCAAAAGTCTCAAAAAAAAATTATGTGTCCGCCTCCAATGTGGACGACGTGATAAACAATAAAAATGTTTGTCACACCAAAATCCGATTATCGGAAAGATTGTGAAGTTTAATCATGTGGAATTTACAGTTAAGTGTGAAGATTGTGATTTTTGAGACTTACCCAGGGAGAACTTTATCACAGGAAACTGAGAGTTTCGAGAAATGCAACCAACACCGTCGTTTCTCCCATCACCATCGTATCCGTTTTTGCAAGAGCAGCTATATGCACCAACATAATTCGTGCAAACCCCATTTTCAGCACACGGATTACTCTTACATTCATCAATGTCTGCCAAAAATAAAGACAACCTTAAACCCTAATCACAGATTTCTTTTTCTCACAACAAAGTAATAATCATCGTGAAAACCAACCTGTGCAACCTGGACTTAGATATGGATTCCCTTCATACCCCTCCGAGCAATTACACCTATACCCTCCAATCCCGGTACCGGAATCAACACAATCGCTATTATCCCGACAAGCATACTTGCCGGAATATTCCTTAGCTTGATCGCAAGTTCCATTACCAATAGCCCAATCCACCACCACCGGCACTTCCCGCATCGTCCGATTCTGATAATTTACGTCTTCAAAATCCGAAATCCGAAACACGAACCTCTCTTGATCAGCAAGAAACGCATAGCCACAAGGATTGAAGTTATGCACAGCTGTGTGATTACCAAGGCTGCCGAGGGCGGAGCCGAAGCTCTTTATGCCTTTGGGTATAGGCGTCTCGCAGCAGCCGATGCCGGTGCAGAACCGGTCGATTGGGTCGCTACGGTTCGAACAGACAGACAGGCAGCCGCTGGTGAAGTTCCGGCCGCGGCTGGCGACGAGCACCGCCACATCGTCGCAGCCGACAACCGTGAACCGGTTCGTGTCGGAGAAGCTATAAGGTGTGGCGATGCGTTACGACACCATACGTAAAGATAAAAAGGCAGCTGAAGTTAAAGAAAAAGCGAGTGCGGGAGGCGAGCAAGAAGCGGTGAAGAAGAAAGTGAAGAAGGCGAAGAACTAACTCAAAAGCGGAATCAAAACAGCTCAACTACCGATCAACCAAGAAGGCGGAGAAGGTTACACGTGGGCGGGCGGTTAAGGAGTTGCAACAAACATGGAAAGCGAAGCGGGAATCATCACATGCACGCTAGCATGGTTATAAATAGAAATGAATTAGTTGATTAGAGGCATTCAAGAAATATTATCTTTGTATCTCGTACTCACGAATACTTCAATAAATTCGTTCCATTCTATTGTCTCAACCTTCTTTACGTAAGTTCAATTCATTTACGTGACGAGGGGCGATCGATATAGTTCGAACTTCCATAACGCCACATTTGGTATCGAGCTGTAGTCACGCTTTGCCGTATGCCAAGAAAGTCGAAGATGGAGAGCGAGTTTCAATGTAGAAGCGCGGATTAACACGACTACATCAAGAACAAACGCAGGTTGCAACAGCGACAAGTAGAGCTTAATCAATCCATGATGGCTGCAATGCGAGGCAATTTGAAGAATTGAGGAGGAGATGAGAGAAGAAAGGATGGACCCCAAAAGAAGGAAACAACTTCGAGAAATCCGGCTCGTCCATTGATAAAGGTAAGTCGCACAACTCTAGCACCTTGAGTTCGCGAATGCCTAAGATTGAGTTCCCAAAATTTTAGGAGATAATCCGATGCGGTGGATTAGAAAGTGTGGTAAATTTTTGCGGTAAACCCAATGGAAGATCATGAGAAGGTGTTCACCTGCGCAATGCATATGGAAGGAAGGGCCGACTTGTGGTATTTAGAATACATTGAGGAGCTAGGGAAATTTCATGGCGGGAGTTTGGGAAACTTCGTAATGGATCGATTTGTGAATGAGGAAGGCAAGAGTATAGTAGCACGTTCAATCAACTTGACAAACGGTGATGTGCCATCATATACTAGTAAATTTGAAGAACTCAAGTCCTACATGGCGATGAGAACAGGAGTTTGAGGAGATTTACTTGATGCGGTGCTATATCGGAGGACTCGAGGGCGAAATAGCAAGTGCGGTGAGATGTTCAACCCACGAACATGAGTCGGGCTATTAAATTAGCAAGAAACAAGAGTTCTGAGATAATAGCAATGGGAGGGTCCAAAACACTTCAATAAACTAAATGAAGGATGGAATAAAAGAATGGGAGATGACCGGAGAAGCACAACCACAGCCAACACCGTATCGAAGCCAATGGGATTTAAGAAGCTAACGCGCTAAATCGAAGAAAGAAGGAAAAAGTTATGCTTCATTGCGATGAACCCTATCAAATAGGGCACGGTGCAAGAAGTTGTTTACTATCATATGCGATGAGGAGAAGTGGGAACCGAAATGGTATTACGAGGAGGTAGAAGGAAGAAGAGAGTTCCAAATATCATTGAGTGCTCTAGTGCAAGCGGTGATTTCGGATACTATCGGGCTTGAAGGAAGGTGAATAAGAGCGTGATAACGGTGCTATTGGATACAAAAGACGCACGCCTTCCTCGGCGGCGGACGGAAAACTTCGGATGCAGTGGAATGCACTAACCGCTACTAGTGGCGGTTGCGGACGGAGGCAAGTTAGAATGTAATACCAAGTGCCCAAGGATAGAGTGGGAAATGGGAAGCAGTAAATTCGGTACCTCCATGAGGCTATTGCATTTGGGAGGTGTGACATGGTCGTGGGAGTCGACCTCCTCAAGAAATTGGGTCCGGTTACATTCGACTTTAACAAACAATGTATAAGCTTCAACAAGGAAGGGAAGGCGGTGGTCTTGCAAGGAATTCAACCGGAGGTGGCGTTGAAGATGATCACGGGAAGAAATTCAAGCGAGCTATAAGAAAGGAATAGGTACACTCTTGGTTTATGCATGCATGATTTAATTTGAAAAGGTAATACAAGATTGTGAACCAAACCTCAAATAAAACCATTACTCATTGAATACTGCGGTGTTTTGATACCCCTAGCCAACTCCCACCTCACCGATTCCATAATCACGGATACCTCTTAAACCAAACACCACACCCTTCAAACAAAACCCATACCGGTACCCCTATATACAACGACGTGAAATTGAGAAGCTCGTGAAAGAAATCTTTGGATCAGGGGTGATAAGACCAAGTACCAGTCCATTCTCATCCGGTGCTATTGGTGAAGAAAAGGACGGAGTGGAGATTTTGTATAGATTATAGGAAGCTCAATTCACTCACGGTGAAGATAGCTTTCCTATACCGCTAATCGACGACCTATTGGATGAATTGGGAGGAGCCAAGATATTCTCGAAAATTGATTTACTGAGGCGAGGATATCACGAGATAAGGATGGAGGAGAACGATATCCACAAAGCGACTTTTGTCACCTCTAGCGGATTATATGAGTTTAAGGTGATGCCGTTTGGGCTTCTGAATGCTCAAGCAACCTTTCAAGCTCTAATGAATTCTATTTTCAGACCTTACCTCGGCCGGTTCGTCTTGGTTTTCTTGATGACATATTGGTTTCTGATTCTAATATGGAGGAGCACCGATACATCTAGACAAGGTGTTCCAAGTCTTGAAGTCACAGCGGTTGTATGCCAAAGCCTCAAAATGCATATTTGGTCAATCCCAGTAGAATATCTCGGTCATATTATCGGTGAAAAGGAGTAGCGGTGACGAGAGCAAAATACAAGCCATGGTAGATTGGGTGCGACCTCGAACTCTAAAAAGTTTAAGGGGTTCTTGGGCTGTTGGATACTACGGAAGTTTATAAGAAATTATGGAGCGATCGCAAGACCACTCAATGATCTCACGAAGAAAGGCGACTTTAAATGGGTGAGGCAACAACAAGGGCATTTGAAGATTTAAAGAAAGCCATGGTATCGGCCCGATGCTCAAACTACCCAACTTCAAACCGCCTTTTACTCTTAAAGCAGACGCCATGCTATGGGGGAATCGAGCAATATTGATGCAAGAAGGTCATCCAATTGCGTTCCTCGAGAAATCATTAGCTCCCAAGAATAAGGGGTTGTCGACGCGTCGAAAAGAGTTTTAGCCATCATCATGGCAACCGAGAAATGGCGCTCTTATCTCCTCCATAATCGGTTCATCATTAAGGCGATCATCAGAGCCTAAAATACTTACTGGAGCAAAAAATTTCAACACCTACACAACACAAGTACCTCACTAAGTTGCTGGGATTCGATTATCGGATTGAGTATAAGAAGGGAAAGAAAATCGAGTAGCAAATGCTTTGTCTGAGCGAGAAGCAGAGGAAGCAAAGGAGAATTGCTAGCAATATCCATCGTGTGCGGAATGGACGACGGAATTAATAAAGAGCTATAGCAACGATGAAGTGGCTCAAGCGGCGATGGGTGAATGCAGCACCATCCCCTATAATCTTTCCTTATTCTCATATAAGGATGGGTTACTACGTTACAAAGGAAGCTCTCGTCGGCAAAGAACGAAGATTTCTGAGGCAAAATTTTGGAGTATATGCAGACTCGATTATGGTGGTCATTCGGGCATCAATGCCACCTATCAGCGAATCGAGCCACAATCTTGTGGCTAATCTAAGGCACGACGACAGCAACTCGTTGTTCGATGCCACCAATGCCAAACTTGTAAGCATGAGAACTCAAGACCCGCAGCTTACTACAGCCCTCCCAATTCCGGTGGTGCATGGCGGCATATCACTATGGATTTCATTGAAGGACTCCTTCGTCCAACAACAAAAACACTATATGGGTCGTGGTGGATCGTTTCACCAAGTATGCTCACTTTCAAACTATGAGGCATCCCTTTACGACCTCGATTGCGCATATTTTCTGGATGTGATCTACAAATTACATGGGCTCATCATCGACATCGTGGTGATCGCGATAGGATCTTCACGAGTCGTTTTGGAGAGAATTGTTTGAGATAATTGGTGTCGCAGCACCTCACTTCGGCGTATCATCCACGGTCCGATGGCGAAGTGGCGTGTCAATCAATGCCTTGAAATGTACTTACGCGCATGTGTAGCCACGGTCCTAAGAAGTGGGCGCAATGGCTTCCATTAGCGAGTTCGTACAATACATCTCATCATTTCGCAATCAACATGACTCCATTCAAGCTTTATATGGCTATAAACCTACCCTTTGGCTCTTGATTCATATGTTCAGCCCAAGGTGATAGGAGTTGAATCTACACTTAATGAGAGGAAGGAAATCCAAATGTACATAAAGCGAGGCTTTACTTCAAGCGAAAGAATGGATCGAATTACGGCAGACAAGAAAAGAGCTCACCATGAGTTCAGGAGGTGAGCAGCGGGTTTTCTTAAACTTAAGCCGTATAAACTTCATTCTCTTGGTTGCATAGGTCTTGGAAACTCAGCCCAGTCTGTTGGGCCTTTTCGAGTCACTCGGCGATCGGACCGATGGCATATGAACTTGACTCCGGCCACCTCCAAAATCCATCCAATATTCCACGTCGGTCTACTTAAGCGTAGCGTGACAAATGCTCATTCAATATCCACAAATCTACCCGATTTCGATGAAGAAGGTAAGATTACGCTCCGGCCGGTGAAGATTTTGTACGGCGTCTTATTAAGAAGAACAATTAGCAATACGAAGTTTTGGTACAATGGGCGCATTTACGAGCGAGAGGCAACATGGGAAGATTTTGCAACCATGGAAGAAAATATCCATCCTCTTTGACTTGAGGACAAGTCAAATGCAAGGAGGGGCAATGTTACGACACCATACGTAAAGATAAAGAAGGCGGCTGAAGTTAAAGAGAAAGAAGCGAGTGCGGGAGGCGAGCAAGGCGAGTGAAGAAGAAAGTTGAAGAAGGCGGTAACTAACTCAAAGCGGAATCACAACAGCTCGACTACCGATCAACCAAGAAGGCGGGAGAAGGTTACACGTGGGCGGTGTAGTTAAGGGAGTTGCAACAAACATGGAAACGAAGCGGGAATCATCACATGCACGCTAGCATGGTTATAAATAGAAATGAATTAGTTGATTAGAGGCATTCAAGAAATATTATCTTTGTATCTGTACTCACAGAATACTTCAATAAATTCGTTCCATTCTATTGTCTCAACCTTCTTTTACGTAAGTTCAATTCATTTACGTGACGAGGGGTGATCGATATAGTTCGGAACTTCCCATAACGTCACACAGTCAGGTCGATGGCGACGGCGTTCTGCCGGGTGGTGGTGCCGGACTCCGCGTAGGATCTGGCGGCGACGCGGTTCGTGAGGCGAAGGTGGCCGTCGGAGATTTCTGTTATCTCGAGGCTCTTGGCCGGGATCGAGAACGCGCGGCGGGGGTGGTGTCGCAGATGACGTCGAAGGATGGGTCGATGGAGCTGCCGGCGTTGGTTCCGATGCCGAAAGGGTATGGGACTGTTATGTTTCCGCACTTGGTTTGGCAGCCGGGTTTCGTGGTGACGGCGGCTTCGGAGAAGGACTTCCGGGAGGAGGATGAGACGGCGGCGCCGGTGGGCTTTGAAGGCGGGTGATCGGCTAGTCTGAGTGAAAGGTCTGAAAATCAAGATTTGGAGCATCATTTTGTTTCAGGTCTCAAAAAATTAATAGGGCTGCAATAATTCTGCTGGCAACAATATGTGTGTGTGTGTTGGCCTAGTGGTAGAGTGGTTAATACCCGAAGCCAAAGGTCTCGGGTTCGAGTCCACCGTGTGTGACCTTTAAAATTTTCATTAATTGACCAAAAAAAAAAAAAAGTTGTTGAATATTTGGGTTTTTTTTTTTTGAGAGAATATTTGTATAGAAGCAACTTGTACAGGAATAATTTGAAAATGTAAAGCATAGACTTGTGGGTTGTTTAAAGATTTTATATATATATATATATATATATATATATATATATATATATATATATATATATATATATATATAGTTATGATCCTTTTATTATGTTATATAGAAAAGATTTGGGAGTATTTCCTCTCGAACTTAAATTTGATAAGTGAATCTTGTCTCTTATTAATACCATTAGTACATATAACACTTGTACATTATGTCGTAAATTAAATTGTGAATGACATATATGAACTTTATGATTCCTTTATTCGAAAAACTACGAAACAGTCTTGAGGAATGAGGACGAAAACTCATGAGTGAGAAGATTCCAGTAGAGTTTTTCAATATAGATTGTAAAAAAAATTTAACACGATAAATTATTTATAATAATTAATGATTTTGAATGTAAAAGTCATACCCCACACATAGGGTGTGCATCGGTCGGTCGGTTCGACCGACCGACCGAAATTTTTAAAATCGAAAACCGAATCGAACGAATTTTTTTGAATCGAATCGAAGCGATTTATAATTTCGGACCGACCGAAAACCGAACCGAAAAAATTGATCGGTTTCGATCGGACGAAAAACCGACCGATATATAAATTATATATTTTTTCTAACTAAACATATTTTTATCCTAATTATTTAATTAAAATATTAATTAATTATTATATAAAATATATAAATATATAAAATAATCGTTTCGGTTCGGTTCGATTCGATCGAACCTAAAGCGTAAAACCGAAAACCGAACCGAAAACCGATTTTAGTTAAAATTTTGAACCGAACCGGCGGCTTCCTCAAAACCGAACCGATCGACCGAAACCGATCGGTTGGTCGATTCAGTGGTCGGTTCGATCCATGCACACCCCACACATACCGTGTTAATTTTCGTTAAAAATATCGGTTGGATTTTGCCTTGTATTATATTTTCTTTGCAAATCTGTCTTTATATGCAAGATACGTGTGGAGTCCTTCGAGATACCAAACTATATATATATATATATATATATTAGAGATGGTCCTTTGTACATCCATTTGTACATGCGGACTTTGATACACTACTACAAATTTAGTTTTTCTCTACACTGTATACACTACGTTTTTACGAAAAATCGTAGTCTATATTTATAGACTACGATTTTTTATAAAACTCCATGATCTATGTGCAAAAATCGTTGAAGTATAGACTACGGTATATTTAGAAGCGTAGTCTATCTGAGCAATTACTCTGATTAACAAAAACTGTAGTGTATGTGCGAGGTTTTTTTCCTTAACACTACGATTAGCTAAAAAGTGTAGTATATGTGCGAGTGTATTTTCCCTAAGACTACTGTTACCTCAAAATCATAGTCTATATGCACAATTTTAAAATAATTAAATAGAACAAAAAAAATTAAAAAATATTTATATGGGTTTCGATTACCTCAAAATCATAGTCTATGTGCACAATTTTAAAATAATTAAATAGAACAAAAAAAATTAAAAAATATTTATATGGGTTTCGAACACAAGACCTATTAGTTTCTAGGATTTGCTTTAACAAATTGCGCCAACAGCTACACATTGTCTATTATCGACTTTAGTTATATTTTCTACATGAGTATTACATAGTTTGAAACTTGAACCTTAAATCACAAAGTTTTCGAAATCAATCTACAAATCCTGTTGCCGCCAAAACCCTCTCGCGACTCTAAAATCCTAACATCCGCTCACCGTCGTTGTCACGTATGCATGGGAGCTAAGAAGAGGAGGAACTACAAATATACAAGCCTGCCAATAAGGCGGCGACAAGTGGCGACGCAGCTGGAGTAATAACAGTAGCTTAACTAACTGTGGTTATTGAAAAGGATTAATGGCGAGTTTGTTCAACGGTTGTAACCACCTCATGGATAGAGCTGAGGTTATAAATAGGGAGGTAGCTCATTCTGTACACATTCATGATAAAATTCCCATTTGAATATTAATGCAGAGATCACCATTCTTCTTAGCGTCTCTTATCTTCTCATTTTGATCGATAAGATCCGATGCAATAGTTGAATCTTCGTTTTGATTCTTGACGGTCGTGTAATAAATCATTGCGGGCTCATCGTTTCCGTCGTAGCCTTAATAGAATATATCTCGTCATCGCCGCCACATCCGTCCTGATTCGTGATAGCAAAGCTGAAGTCATCGTGATTCCTCCATCGTCATCTCCGCCACATCCGTCCTGAAACAGCTCAAGGTACGTTTGTGTGTTTAGTTTATCTGTATGCCCATTCTTATTTCGTCTCTATTTGTGGATCATGTTGTTCTTGAGTTGAATCTCTATTATTCAATATAATTTTGTGTTTCGTGTGTTTTAATTGTAATACAGAGGCAATGATGCAAATCGATACTTGTAGTTGTAGGAAGTTCGTAGGATAATTCAATTCAAATAGAGGATTAATAAATCCTAATTGATGCGGACTAGCAATACTAATCTATGTTTTATTCTTGATAGTTAACAAATATAGCACGAGGCCAATGCCGAGTTATTCTTCAGTTGGAGAGCATCAACATTATTCTCTTTGAAAATTTTTGGGAAAGATTGAGTCATGACAGAAGGTGCAGCACGTTTGGATTTTCTGATCACTTATATCTATCACACTCAATCAATAGGTTGCTCGAGAACTCTCTAAATGAAAGACACCTCTAAGTGTATTGACACCCTCTTGATGTTTTAACAGGATGTTTAGTGACCGATATGTATTTATTTGTGAGTACAAATTCTTTATTTTCATTCTTTTACCAAACTCTTGCAGGTATGGAAGGTTTTGCAGATGGAAACCGTAAGCTTTTGGCAGTGATCACTGCAATTCTCCCCAGTTTTGTAAGATTCACAATTGATTTGTTGTCGCATTTAAATTATGTTATTTTTATCAGTTTCAAAACCAAATAAACTTGACCACCATTTCTATCTTTAGTGACATGTCCAGAATTTGTTAAGTTAATATGAGGAAATAAAATTAATGATAACATTTTGGTGTTTGCATTTGCATTGATTGCTTGCAGGAAGCTAGTCTACTATTGCCACTGGACAATCTAAATGACAAATGCAAATCTAAGATTGAGTTCGAATGTGCTTTTATAAATTGTGTAAAGGTCAAAGAAACTTCAGTAAAATGTCTGTAGATTTATCATTACTAATATAACTTAGCCTGTACAAATTGGGCAAAGATCAAAGAAACTTCAGTAAAACATACCAAAACTATTGAGGAAATATGAAAAAATTGGCTTTTTATCTCTTCAATTTTTTTTCTCTCTTTCTGTTTCATGCATCTTCTGTATCAAGTAGTGTGCCTTGATTAAGATTCCTTATCCCAGTGTACTTAATCTTTCTTTCATTAATTATTTTTCTAATCTTTATCAAAGCCTCGCATGCAGATATTTTTTATGAATGTGTGTGACCATGAGACTAAATAATTGAGATTTTCTGTAAGGGATATGAGTAATAAGACTTTGGTGGCCTTATCTTTGATATTATAATGTTAATCACTTGCTGCTAATTCTAAATTTGAGTCGCTTCAATTCATGATTTAATTACACGAGGCTATTTTTGTGCAGTTGGGGCTGATTGTGATGAGGAAAGAATTGAGTTGCTGTTGTCTCAAGTCATTGGGAAGGACATTCTTGAGTTGATTGCTGCGGGAGGAAAAGTTGGCCTCGGTACTGCTGGTGGCGGCGGTGCGATTCTTGTTTGCTCCTACCGGTGGTCTTGGCGGTCTTTGCACCAGCTTCTTGAGAGTTGAAGAAGGAAGAAAGTTGAAGAGAAAGAAGAGTCGATGATGTAAGTGATAGCATAGCGCCGAGTATCGAGTTTATACACGGCGCAAGAAGAGGACTCACCGCTTCTAGCGAGAATCGTAGAGGATTTATATTTATTTTAGTTATTAATTTATTTGGTTTTGTTTGGGTCGAGTTGGCTCACGGGCTTTTGCATGGGCTTCGTAGTAGAACTTAGTAGTATTTATTAGTTTTGTTTTGGAGTCTAGGGTATTGATTTTGGAATATTGAATTGCGGCTATTAATGTGGCGAGAACCATCTCGGTTACGATTTGAGGTTTTATTAATTGATTACGGTTTTGTGTTCTTCGTGTTCTTCACTCTATCAAATTGTTCCGACCGCCATGGCTACGAATACGGAACGTATCAAGGAGGTAGAGAAGGCTACGAAGGACTTACAGTCCGCTTTTGGTGAGATTTCGGCCACCGTTGATGGGCTGGAGTCGTCTCTAGGGACAGTGGAGCGTACTCTCGCCACCCACTGCGACCAATTCGCCGCGATCTTGGCCAAACTCGACAAGTTGACCGGCGAAAGCTCTAATCCTTTGGTGAAGGGGGGTCCAAACCGTCCTATGAAGTGTCGTTGGCGGCTACCCTATTGCCTTGCATGGATCTGCCGAACTTCGATGGTATCGATCCTCTTGCTTGGCTTGCTCAGGCCGAGCAATACTTCTTGGTGCAAAAAACTGAAGAGGAGCAGCGCGTGCAGTTGGCTCTTATTGCCATGTGTGGCAAGGCCATGTTTTGGGCGCAATGGATGTTGCGTCGTGCAGTTTCGATTTCATGGGCAGACTTCTCGAAAGAGTTGATCGCCCGTTTCGGCGATAGTTCAGCGGTTAATGCATATGAGGCTATGCATCTTACTCGTCAAGCAGGCTCGTTAGAAGATTACTTAGCTGTTCGAGGCGGGTTGCCCACTGCCATCGCTACTCTCGAACGATGCTTGGGCATATTTTTGGGCGGACTTCACTCTTCTATTCGTGATCGGCTGCCTGATTTGGAAATGAAAGATGTGTTTGCCGCCATCCGGGCAGCTCGTCATATCGCCCGATCCAGTAAGCCTCCGGCAGGACCTCCACGGCCCACGTTTTCGTCGAGCAGTTTCTCCTGATCAACGGCTACGTTTCAGAAGCCCCCTCCTAGTAGTGGACTCTCTTCTGAGGCTTCTTCCAACCGGACCCCCCAATCCAATTCGACTCGCAACTCTTGTCGCCTCACAGTTGCCCAACAGGAGGAGTATCGCGCCTAGGGGAAATGTTTTCGCTGTGGAGGGCAGTACAGCCCGCTCCACAAGTGTCCGGCCAAGACCTTGGCGATAATCTTGGAAGCTAACGAGGATGAACCGCTGTTCGCAGGAGAAGAGAGTGAGCAAAATCCGAATGGTGAAGCTGGTGAACCGGAGATCCTACTGGAGCTGCAACATCTCCAGCTCTCCAAACTGTCTTCTAACGGATTTGATGGAGCGCAGACCCTCAAGCTATTTAGTGGAGTAGACGGGCGCCGTCTACTCACGATGGTCGATAGCGGCGCGAGCCACTGTTTTATTTCCGACCAGGCTGTTCGCGCTCTACAAATTCCTATTGATCCAGCAACAGAATATTCGGTGGTGTTGGGGGATGGAACTAGGGTGACCTCACAAGGTGTATGTCACGATGTACCTTTCACCATCGCTGATCATTTGTTTCATATTACTTGTTTCACCATCATTGTTGTCACGACCCATTCGGACCAACCCGGTTGGAGGCGACTAGTACTAGGAGTAGTACTTTAGGGGTTACATGAATAAAATGGAGAAGCGTAATAATAAGATAACATGCTTGAACAAAATATGAGATGATGTTATATTGTTTTGAAAAGGTTTGAGCCATGGACCCCAAAACTTGGCACGATCCGATGGACCTCAAGAGTTTAAAACATAAAGCGTAAATAAGGGAGTTCGAGTGTAGCAATGAAGAGTGTGTGAATACATATATGACGATATGCATTGAGGTATAAACCACAAATTCAAGTAAATCGGTCGAGGACCTTTGGACTCCTCAACACTTTCCCATCATCACCATCGAGCTCAACCCGCACATTTAAAACAAACATGCGGGGCTAAGTACAAGAAATTGCACTTAGTGGACTCATGCCGAAAACATTTGATAGATTTGGATTCTGTTGCGATATCGAGTAAGTCGCGAGGTTTTAGTTAAAATGCCTTGTGCTTACCAAATCATTCGGTTAGTTAAACATAGCTCGGCCGAGCATTTTCTTTGTGTGTATGGTCCGTATCTCATAGTCACTGATACATAATAATAATAAATAATAAGCGTCGAGAGGAGGCCTCCCGTCTACGACGCCGTGACCGACCGTAATCCGTCTGACAAGACACAGTCGCTCTCTGCAAGCATATGTTAACACGGCGTAGTTCCAACCTTCACGCCCGATCTAGCGGGCATTTATCATCGACACGGGACCCGACATTAAAAGGTTGGGTGCTACCACAACAATTGATATAATAGTTCAACCATCTCCACAGCCCTACCGGGCATAATGAGATAGGATCCATACACAAAGCGAAATATTTTTGGTAGGTAATGCGATAAAACATTTGTTAAGCAGGTTATAGGATAAGTCTTTGTAAATAAACTCATTTGAAATAGCGAAGAAAGTCACGTTTTAGTGGGGTGAAAAGGCCCACATTTTGAAGATAAAAGCCCATTTTGAGATAAGAAAGGAAGCCCACGGACTATGGTTCGTTGTAAAGTCTGAGGTTCGTTGGTTCGTCAAAATCCCGTCATTGCGTTTGCGTCCACACCTTTCTGAAAAGCGAGGTTTTAATGCGTCGCTCAAGTCTTCGAGACTTTCGAAAACTAAGATAAACTTTGATATTTCATATCGATGTAGGTGAATTCCTTAGTGAATTGATACGTCTCTAACTGCGTATACGATTGACTTGTTCTCGTTCTTGAGATACTTTCAGCGTATAAGCACGTTTTCGATATATGGATTTCATTTGTGAAATCTTTTCTTACTAATGAGGTATCGTACTCAATTAGTATATCTTCACGGCGTCTTGACGATTTATAAGCGTATAATCGTGCGTTTGACTTAAAAAGTCGGCGAAGTCGACATTGATCGACAAAGTCGGCGATTTTAACCTTTAAAAAGTAACTTCTCACTATTTTGTTTTATAAATCGAATTTGATCGATTTGAAAGCGTAAAGTCCTATTGTTCGATTTATCTTGTAAATCGAGGACTTATAATTATTTTCGCATTTTAATAACCCTTTTATAAATAAAAGCGTATTTTGGTATTTTAAAGCGTTATAAAATGAGCGTTAAGTCTCAAACATAGCAATCTATGTTTATAAAATTTTGTAAAATTTAAAACTGTCCAGAATATTAATTTAGTAAATTTTCATTAATAAACTGTTTTAAAAGGTTTTAAAATCCTTATTAATTATCGATAATTAGATAATTAACTTAAAAATATCAAATGACTTTTGAAATTTTTCTAAATTAATATAGTGTATTATTATACACTATGGTCCAGAATATAATTTATGAAATTCATATAATCTTTTTGCTATTTATTTATATATATATACATATATATATTTTGGTAATTCAAATAATAGGAATAATCATCCAAAATTCCCAAAATTGATATATACTTATTATAACATCCCAACATCAGTATATAATATTTATATAACCCATAGTTCATCATATCTATTTATTTCACAAAATGTACAATATTCACGGTAATAGTAAGATAATTACCAAATAAATAGCAAACAACTTCTAAAAATTCTAAATAAATTCCAACATCAATAAACATTATATTATAGCATTTTAACATCACAACATTAACTAAAACATTTGAATCATCACCATATGGAGCTCAAGAGCTATCGGTTTTTGATTCTTTATGTTATTTGATTTTCAAAAATTCGATAATTATATACTATGTCTATACACTATAGTATATTAATATAACATCATAATATTTATCAAAACTAATTAAATCATCACCTTCAAGAGCAACAAGCTCACGGTTTGTTTGATTTAAAATAGTATTTGATTTCCAAAAATTCTAATTAATTTATACAATGCATAAATAAGATACTAAAGCATTAAAACACCATTACATGTTCAAAATAAAATCATACATCAACATATATTTTCCAAAGGCTCACGGTATTAATTAAATTTTAAGCATATGGTTTTCAAAAATTCTAATTAAATCATATAACATATAATCAATACATTAAAGCATTTATATGTCATTACAAGCTTGAAATAAAAATTATACACCATGGTATTTATTTAAATAGCTCACGGTATTTTAAAATAAATAGCTAGGGTTTTCAAAAATTTTAATTAACATACCATAGTCTTAAATCATATCATAGATCGATAATACATCATAAAATGTTCAAGAAATAATCGGTCATCCTATGAACATTTCACAAAATTTTGAAACTCGTTTTCAATAAGCTAAGGTTGAAACTCATATACATGCTAGATCCGTTTATACATTTCACATATAACACCATATGATTATCTAAGCATATATTTTCATATATTTGAAAATAAAATCATCAAGAATAAAACATCTCATGCTCATGAACATTAAAACCTACATATACATACATATAGCATTCAAAATACACACACATATGTATAAGAACATGTTGAAAATTTGAGAATAAATGGGGATGAAATCGGTGCTAAGGACCGTGTATTACCTTAGATATGATATAGGTTCACAAGAAACAATATAGTATCAAGGTTTGGAAGAGAAAAGAGAAGAATGGAAGAAAGCTTTGAAAATAATGGGGAGAGGAGCTCGGCTGTTGCAGATTTTTGGAGAGAAAATGGAGAGTGTTTGGAGTGTTAGTTGTTTGAAAATGTGTAAGGAGTGTATGGCTTGAATGGGAAGAGTCCTCCCCTATACTATCTCTCTCTCTCTCACCGATTTTCAGCCCAAAAATGGGGCAAAATCTGCAGCAATGATGGGGATATAGTGATCATTAGGCTATGCTAGAAAGGAGCTTCATGGGTTGGGCAACAAAAAGGTGGAGCATGCATGCTTGTTGGAGGCCTTAATGGCCGACGGTTTATAGGGGTTTAGGGGTGGGATTTAATTTTTGTTATACATTAATACTATGTATTAATCATAGTATAGGTCATAGATATATAATACATGTCATGGAAATAATTAAATCACAACCTATACACATTTTAATCTACCGATAATAAAATAGAAAAATAGGAATAAAATACAATTTACACCTATTATTGATACTCATGCTATTTTTGATCCAAATATACATATATACATCATAATATATGATTTAGATATTAAATAATATCATAGGATAAAATTATAGCATTAATTCATGCATATAAAACCCTAATTTCGAAAATTGGGTTTCGAAAATCATAAAAATCTGTTATCGATTTTTAATGATCTAAAAACTGATTTCATAGCTTAATAACACTCATATATATCATATTATAAAGTTTAGATACCATATGATAATTTAATAGTGTCATTTCATGTGAAAAACCAAAGTTTATAAACTTAGGGTTTTTGAAAATTTCAATATCAAATTATCGAATTTTAATAACTGAAAATTCGATTTTAATAATTAATAATACTGAAATTATATAAAATATTAATAGGAAATTAATTATTATAATTTCCTGAGCATTAAACTCATTTTTCAAATCGTCTCTAGACGTTGACGTTCAAAACGTCTCAAAACGTTCAAAATCGACTCATCTCAAAATGGTCGCAGTAAGTTCATACTTACTAAATAAATATATTCTTTTTAATATAGGAATTAAGATGGAAATTAATTCCAAGCTTCACTGCTCAGAAAATTTCATGGAAAGCTGACGTTCGATACGCGTTTGACGTTAGAATATATTGACGAATCATTTCGTAATATTTCAATCCTTTAATTCACAATCCTTAGTGAATTATGAAAGGAATTCGTTATAACGATATCGTATCGAAATCACAAGATTCGATGTCGTAAAAAGATAATATCTGCAAAAACCGATTACGGGTTTAGAAAACCGTGTCGATATTCGCTTCTTTGGAATATTACATTTGTTTCGCGACGGGCAATTGATAGCATAGCGCGAGTATCGAGTTTATACACGGCGCAAGAAGAGGACTCCACCGCTTCTAGCCGAATGCGTAGAGGATTTGCGTAGAAGGATTTATATTTATTTTAGTTAGTAATTTATTTCGTTTTGTTTGGGTCGAGTTGGCTCACGGGCTTTTGCATGGGCTTCGTAGTAGAACTTAGTAGTATTTATTAACTTTTTTGGAGTCTAGGTATTGATTTTGGAATATTGAATTGCGGCTATTAGTCGTGGCGAGAACCATCTCGGTTCGATTTGGGGTCTATTATTAATTCAGTTCTGGTTTTGTGTTCTTCGTGTTCTTCACTCTATCAGTAAGTCTATTATCATTATGCATGTATATGTTCAGTTTTCTTCTGCTTGAAACCAGTTATAAGTTGAAATACATTTCTTCTCATTCTACCAGGAGAAATATGATCCCATTTTTTTTATCTGACCTCAGGTGTCTTTGTGGCATGGTCTGTTTAGGACATGGGCTTCGGTCTGTTTGACTAGAACTTGCAAATGCAGCCGAATATCAAGCAAGCATTCACCACATTCTCTTCAATTTATGTTAGTAGAGAAATTATATTTGATGTTTTGGCACTGGAATTTTGCATCCGAACAAGTTGATGACTAAATATAGTGTTCTTGGTTTTGAGGCCAAAACTTTAGGCGGAAGAAACTTTAATTGCTTTAGCCATAAATAATGGCATTTTCCTATTAGGATATAAAACTATAAATTAGATGAACCTAAAAGTGCAGGAAACCACCACTTATGTCAAGAATTGAGATATATTAAGGGATGATGCAGTAAGTTTTTTCAAAAAAACTTAGTGACATAATTTTGTTTTTGAAAAATACTAACCATTTATGAAAAATATGTGTTTAGTCATTAATCTCATGATTGAACCTTTTCCTTTCTTTCGATCTTTGGAACATTTAGTCATAAATGTTTGTATCAAATGTTACTATATGTTTGCATTTGCTTGTAGGGGTGTCTAAACGGTTTTCAATTTTCGATTAGAATCGGAACCGAACCGAAATCGATAAATTCGGTTAACCGAAAACCGACAAATTTGGTTATCGGTTCGGTTTCGGTTCCGGAGTTGAAAAAAATTTCGGTTATTGGTTAACCGATAACCGAACGGTTCGGAACCGAAAACCGTTTTTTATTTTTAATTATTATTTTAATTATTAATTAATTAAAAAATTATAAATCAATTTTTAATTATTACTTTATTAATTATTTTAATTATTTGTTAAATATTTTATTTATTTTTAATAAGTTTCAGTTTTTTAATTATTATTTTATTTATTTTTATTATTAATTAATTTTATTTCAATTTTTCGATTAATCAAAGAATCGTCTTAACCGATCGGTTTTGGTTAGCGAAAATTTAAAGCAGTTGGTTTCGCTTCCACTTTTTGGAGAAATTCGGTTCGGTTAGCAAACCGAACCGTTAATGATCTATTTGCTCGTATCTAACTAAACGCACCCAAGCGCCGGACTCGACGTGGCCGTATTGGTGCGTCTTGGCGTCATGAAGATTGCCCAGAGAAAGCCCCCGTCCGGCGCTTGAGTGGGTTTTTTTTTTTTTTTTGTTGTTGGATTTGATATACATGCATTCTTGCTAATATTTGATATTTTAAAAAGTGTCAAAGACAACCCGATTCCAAGCAATGCGGGTTCTTTGTACCACGTTTCATGAAAGATATCATTCAAGAAGTTATGAAGAGTGGTTCTATTTCTTTACGTTCACATGTAAGATAAACATTTCATTTATGTTTTTATTGGGTAAAAAATCTTTAATATAATCATTTTTTCATATAAGAGTACTAATATTCTATTTTTGAATTGTTAATAGTTTCAAAATCGGACTTACTCTCGAGAGGACATTGATGAAGTTCGTGTTGAATGGACCAATCTCATGCTTCTTCACATAGAGTATTATGATGTTTTAGCTGTAAGCTATTGATCTTTTGAATTATTTTGTACTGTGATATGGGGGATACGTTCTTATTGTTTTGTTATGTGATGTGGCCAATATTTTGTATAGTGATTTTGTAGCAGTAATGAAAAAAGATTGTATATTTTTGTATAGTGATTTTGAATGTAATGAAAGCAAGTATATTTTAATCTCATTTGCTATTAGATTGCGCGTTATTAATTGTATAGGTTTTAAATAAAGAAATTAACTACGGTTGATTGAAAAACTGTAGTACAAAAGATATATTGACTACGGTTTGAAAAGTCAACCGTAGTCGTTATGCTAAATTGACTACGGTTATAATAGAAAAGGCGTAGTATATAAAATATAAAATTTGACACAAAATGTAGTAAATTTGGCATAAAAATCATAGTAAATTATAAAAAACTGTAGTAAATACAGTAAAAAATCGTAGTAAATTTGGCATTTAGATTATGCTTTTTTCCAAAAAAATCGTAGTCTAATTTAAAACGCGTAAATCGGTTTTATCGATTTTAGACTACGCATAAAACACGTAGTGTATGTGCGAAAATAAGTGTAATCTATAGTCGATATAGACTACGCATAAAACGTGTAGTGTATGTGTAATACCCCGAAGTTTTAAAGCTTAATTACGATAATAAAAATCGTAAATTAGGGTTTCATCTCGATAAATGAAATAGTAATTTATGGAATATTGATTTCGATTATCTATGATACGAGGATTCATATATCATATTCACTAATGATTAGTGAATTAAGGAATATAATTTATATTATTCCTTTGAAAGTAATTTTCTAACATCGATTAATTCCGATAGTTGATTTTACGATATTTTTCTAAGCAACGAAGCTTAGAATTAAATTTATTTATCAACGAAATGAATAAATTATGAACATTTTAGAGATGAATCGACTATCAACGTTTTAAGACGTTTTAAACGTCAACGTTTTGAGACGATTCGAAAACTTAGTCGAATGATCAAGGAATTATATTATTTGAATTCCTATGATTATTTTATGTAATAAGAGCATTATTTATCATAAAAATAATGCTAGAGAATTAAGGAATCAAGATTTAATATATGAGCTATTTTCGAAAACTCTAGTTTTCGAAATTAGGGTTTTGTGACATAGAATTGATCTAAATATTTTTCTAGGATTTAATTCATCATCTAAGACTTATAATATGTCACATAGCTATATATTAGCTATAAGTAGCAAGAAAATAAAATGTATAGCATTATTATATTATAAGTACCGAAAATGAAGTCCTATTGTGTGAATTAATTTTATTTGTTATCTAAATGATGATGTATTGCTATAATTATGTTATTAAGATATTTATAGAGATAAGATGAGTGTTATATCAAGTTGATCAAGTGGGAGAATTCCTATCCTAAAGTGCGAAATGTTTGACAAAATGGTAAAGAAAATTTATCAATTTCAAGGCTATGCTTATGAGAATGATATCTATGAAAGTGACACATTAATTAGTGTGATAGGTGTTAAAAATAAAATAAAATTGTCCTATACTTAAGTGGTGATGACCGAAATTAACAAGAAATGAACAAGTGTCCATGTTGAATTTTCAAAGTGTATAAACTTTGACTTTTCAAAATGATATTTCTCCTAAAGTATTACTTTTGGATTATGCTTGAAAATGACTTATATGATACATGGAATATAGTATAGGACAAAAGGAATTCATCTAATTAAATTGTGGAATAGCCGATCCATTTATATGTGTTTAAATGATGATTTTCTCAATTCTTTGATAAAAATGAGAATTTAATGGATATGTACTAATTATAAGATAAGATGATGTATGGAAGCATGAAAAAAATATAAACTTTGTCCTACATGAATAGAGGTGACCGAACACATATATATATGTGTACAATATGTTAATTTCATTATTTCATGATAATGATAGTTATTCCTTGAAATTATCATATAATTAATTCTTATATAATATAATATGATGTGTAAAGAGGTGAATTATTAAAAATACAAGTGTATGTATTTATCTTATGAAATGACCGAACATGTGTGCATTGAAAGTGATATGTGAGATGTATTAATTAAGTGATAAGGAGTAATAATAGTGTATGATGTAAGGAAATAAATTTTTGTCTCATATAGGCCTAAGGTGTAATATTCCGAAGAAACAGGTGCCTATTTACGATATTTAAATCCGTAAATTAGGGTTTTGCCGAGTATTAAATTTGAAAGACATCGAATATTGATTTCGATTCAATCACGAAGTAACGAATTCCTTTTTATATTCACTGAGAATTGTGAATTAAGGAATAGAACGTTATAAGGTAGTTCGGCAGTATTATTTTGACGTCGATTGCGTATCGATAGTTAAAATTTCATGAAAATTTCTAAGTGTTGAAGCTTGGAATTTGAAATATTCCAAAGAAACGAACGTATGATTACGGTATTTTAAACCCGTAGATTAGGGTTTTGCTGTATATTATTTTTACGACATCGAATATTGTGATTTCGATTCAGTACTATATTAACGAATTCCTTCTTATATTCACTAAGGATTGTGAATTAAGGGATTGAAATATTACGAAATGATTCGTCAATATATTTTAACGTCGATCGCGTATCGAACGTCTGTACTTTATGGAAATTTCTGAGCTGTAAAGCTTGGAATTAATTTCCATCTTAATTCCTTTATTAAATGGAATATATTATAAAGTAAGTACGAGCTTACTACGACCATTTTGAGATGAGTCGATTTTGAACGTTTTGAGACGTTTTGAACGTCAACGTCTAGAGACGTTATGAAAAATGAGTTTAATTCTCAGGAAATTACAATGAATAATTTCCTATTATTATTTTATATAATTACAGTATTATTAATTATTAAAATCGAATTTTTAGTTATTAAAATTCGATATTTTGGAAGTGGGTTTTCAAAAACCTAAGTTTATAATCTATGGTTTTCACATGAAATGATACCATTAAATTATCCTATGGTATCTAAACTATATGTTATAATATAAATGAATATTATTAAGCATTAAAATCATTTTTGAACCATTAAAACTCGATAATATATATATATATATATGGGTTTCGAAACCCTAATTTTAAAATTAGGGTTTCGTATGCATGATTTAATGCAATTATTTTATCCTATGCTATTATTTATTATCTAAATCATATATTATGATATGTATGAGTATTTTTGATCGAAATTGACATGAGTATCAATAATAGGTGTGATTTATAATTTTTATCCTATTTTCCCTATTATTCTCGCCATTTTCGAATATATGCCTATATAATGTTTTAATTATTTTAATGGCTTGTATTATATATCTATGATCATGTATGATATATATATCATGTATTAAGGATTGAAACAAAATTAAACCACCCTTAAACACCCCTAAACCGTCGGCCATTATGAGAGAAGAAAGCATGAGCTCCACCTATTTTTGGACCAATGCATCATTTGGCTGCAGATTTTAGCCCATTTGTGAGGCAAAATCGAGAGAGAGAGAGAGATGAATAATTGATAAAACTCTTCCACTTCAACACCTCACACTCATAACATCATTTCATCTCTTTTGAACTCACATTTTTCTCTCCATCCTCTCCATTTGCTGCTGAAAACCGAGAGCCAAACTCCTCCCATTCTAAATTTTTTTTTCCTTTTCTTCTTCTCCCATTCGAAAACCATAACACCCCCACACTAATCTTGTGATTCTATACCATACCCAAGGTAAATGAGACACAAAAGCTTCGATTTTTATCATACTTGGTTCAAAAATTTTGAGCATGAGTATTTACATATATATGGATGTTTTCGAATATATATATGTATATTTGTATGGTTTAAATGTTCTTATGGTTGAGTTATGGTTCATTTATGTTTCTTGATGATTTTTATTTACAAAGATATGAGCATATATGTTGAAATGAACATAGGTTATCATATATGACATGTTTTTAAGGATTTAGCATGTATAGGTAATTTTCGAACCATAGTTTTTATGTTAATATTATTTTCGAAAATGGGTAAAAATGTTTTATGATGACCGAATGTTCTTAGTATGTTCTAAGCATGGATTATTGATCTATGATGTGATTTAAGACTATGGTATTCATTTAGAAAATTTTTGAAAACCCTAGGCTATTTTTTTTCAAAATACCGTGAGTCTCTCTAAGTGATACCTTGGTGTATAATTTGTATTTCAAGCATGTGATGACATATTAATGCTTTAGTATATTGTTTATGTGTTGTATGAATTTATTGGAATTTTTGGAGATCAAATGCTATATTAAATCAAACAAAACGTGAGCTTCAAGCACTTAAAGGTGATGATTTAATTGGTTTTGATAAATATAATGATGTTATATTAGTATACTATAGTATATAAACATAGTGTACAATTGTTAGAATTTTTGGAAATCAAATACCTATTTTAAATAAAAAAAACCGAGAGCACCTATGTGCATAAGGTGATGATTTAATTTGTTTTTGATGATTAAATGGTGTTATATTGTTATACTATAGTGTATAAGCATAGTATATAATTGTTGGAATTTTGAAAACCAATTACTACATTTAATCAAAAAGCCGAGAGCTATTGAGCTCCATATGGTGATGATTCAAATGTTTTTGGTTGATGTTGTGATGTTACAATGTTATAATATAATGTTTAATCATGTCATAAATTATTTGGAATTTTAGAAATTGTTTGCTAATTATTTGGTAATTATCTTATAATTACCGATTGCTTTGAGAATTATATTGGTGAATGAATGGTTATAATGGACTATAGGTTATAATTATGTTATATATTGATGTTGGGATATTATACTAAGTGTATATCAATTTTGGGAATTTTGAATAATTATTCCTAATTTTAGAAAATCCGTAGTATATATATATATATATATATATATATATATATATATATATATATGTTATTTAATGACAAACAATATCATATGGATGTTATTAATTCATATTCTGGACCATAGTATATAATAATACACTATGTTAATTTAGAAAAAAGTTTGAAAATCATTTGATAATTTTAAATTAATTACCGAGAATTTTCGGTAATTAATAAGGTTTTTAAATCCTTTTTAATTCAGTTTATTAATAAATTATATGTCTAATTAATATTCTGGACATATTCAAATTTTATAAAATTTTATAAACATAGATTACTATGTTTGAGACAAACGTTAGGTTATTAACGTTTTAAAATCGAAAATACGTATTTTTATTTATAAAGGGGTTTATTAAATACGAAATTATTTATAAGTCCTTTGATTTACGTGATAAATCAAGAAATTGGACTTACGATTTTAATCGATCGAAATTGATTTATAAAATAAAATGGTAAGAAATTACTATTTGAAAGTCAAAATTGTTGACTTTGTTGACGATGTTGACTTCGTTGACTTTTAAAGCAAACGACGATTATCGTTTGATAAATACGCCAATCGGCGTAAGATGTACTAATTGAGTATAATACCTCATTAGTAAGAAAAGATTTCACAAATGAAATCCTTATATCGGAAACGTGCTCATCGTTAAAACGTTAAACCGAAAGCGTTAAGCGAAATAGTTGAGCGTATCTCGAGGAACGAGAACAATTCAATTGAATAACGTATTTGAAAGCATATTGAATTCATTGAGGAATTCAGTTTACATCGATATAAGATATCGAAGTTTATCTTAGCTTTTGAAAGTCTCGAGAGACTTGAGCGACGTCTTAAAAGCCTCGCCAAAGGTGTGGACGCAAACGCGGCGACTGCATACTGACGTACGAACAAACCTAGGACTCATTTTACAACGAACCATAGTCCAGGTGGGCTTCTTATCTTCAAAATGTGGGCCCTTTTTCTTACCCCACTAAGATGTGACTTTACTGTTATTCCAAAATGAGTTTATTTACAGTACTTATTCTACAACTGTTGACAAATGTTTACTACATTACCGCCAAAATATTACATTTTTGTATGGATCCTATCTGTTATGCCGGGTAGGGGTGTGGCGATAGTTGGAACTTTATTATGACAAGTTATGTCATTTGGGTCGCGCCCAACCTTTTAAATGTCGGGTCTGTGGGATGATAAATGTCCGCTAGGATTGGCGTGAAGGTTGGAACTATTGCTATGTTAACATATGCTTTGTGAGCGATTTGTGCAGTTTGTGCGACGGATTACGGCGGTCACGGCGTCGTAGATGGGAGGCCTCTCCGACGCTTAACTTTTAATCTTGTTATGAACTGTTACTATGAGATACGGACCATACACACCAAGAAAATGCTCGGCCGAGCTATGTTTACGAACTGAAAATGATTTAGTAAGCACAAGGCATTTTTAACTAAAACCCTTGTGACTTACCTTGATATTGGCAGCGTAATTCAAATATTATCAAATGTTTTCGGCATGAGCCCACTGAGTGCAATTTCTTGTACTTAGCCCTGCATGTTTGTTTTTAAATGTGCAGGTTGAGCTCTGATGGTGATGATGGAGGATGTGTTGAGGAGTCCAGTGTCCTTGACTGTTTATTTAGAATTTGGCTTTCGCCTTGAATACATATCATCACATATGTATTCACACACTTTCCGCTGCTAAACTCCGAACTCTTTTACTTTATGTCATGAACTATTGAGGTCCATCAGACCATGGTAATTCTTTGGGTCTGATGGCCTAAACCTTTTTAATCATTGGATATTGTATTATCGAACCTATCGAGCATGCTAATTATAGTTGATATGTACCTCTATCTTAGTCTGTTGTCCTATAATACTATTCCTAGTATTAGTCACCCTCTAGTCCGGGTCGTCCGGAGTGGGGGCGTGACAGAGTGGTATCAGAGCACTGTTGCTCTTTGTAAACCCAAATTCCTTTTTATTCTAAGTCTAGGTCGAGTCACTGGACTTCTAGTAGCCTACTGACTCCCGTCAACACCCCATCACATCGAGCCCACCCGGGAAAAAGGTAACTGATTTCTTTCTCAGACTCATGAAATGAAAAAGTTTTGAGCAAGTTAGAAGAACTTTTGAAAGAAATTGAAAGGAATATCCTTGGAGAAAAGGGTATGATATTATGAAGTTGTTGATGAAATGAAAGTTGAGCAAGAAAATTTTTCCAAAAATTTTGAGTTGAACTAATGCAAGTACTCAAGTATTGAGATGAAAGTACATGGTGGTACTAGTTGAATGATCAACATGGGATGAATGAATTCATTTTTGATATGTATATGAGTTGATATTGATTGTTATTTTGAAACCGTATTTCCAAATTCTCAAATGAGACTTTATTTCCAACTTTCAAAATTTTGTTTATGATGAACGGTATGTTATCATGAGACGAACCTAAACTCTAAGGAGCATGCTCATGTATCGTGAAAGAACATAGAAGTATGAACTTCTTTTTCCTTACGAGAACAAAAGAACGATAGGAAGAATGAAAGTGATGATAGTCTCGAGCTCGAACGACGAAAGACGAGTGAGAAGGATGAACGAGGACGATCTCAACCTTGAAGATGTACGACATCGGCATTTCATCACCACGTCGACACGAGTAACCATCGACATAGGCTATGATGTGGACATCAATTACGACTACAGAATGTTCAACTTCAACATGAGGACGTGGATGTGGTAGACGTATTACATCGAAATACGTCTCGAATTTTATTTTGGGCATGATCGCGCAAATTTCCTGCACTGCGCAGTAAACTTGTCTTAGCTATATCTCTTTCGTTAAGACTCCGATTTGCGCATGGTTTTCACCTGCGTACTCCTAACGCACTGATCTTCATTTGTTATGAAGAATAGAACCCCTAATTCTGTCTCCAGAATACGATAGAGTCTGTTGAACTCTAGTTCGAGTGTTTGGTATAAGACAAGGATCTCGTAGCATATATTAAGATGTTATTGGCCTATATGTATACGTTTGGGTAAGACTAAGAAGGTAAGTTGTGATATGTGTTGTACATTATGATGTTGCCTACCTTATAGATTGCTTGGTCCTCACCTAGTTGCTTCACGTTATGTTTAAGTTATCCTATGCGCTTTTGAGATGGCGATAGTTGATTTATGTTAGTTTTGATCGTGATGATGGAGGGATGAGATACATTGCTCGGAGAAGGATTGGACCGCACCGACCCCGAGGAGGTAATGAGCATTTATCGCTCCGGTGGATGTCTTGTTGGAGAGGACTTGGGCAAGTTTCGCATACTATCTCGCGCTTTGAGAGATGCCGAGCCCACGGTGCTCGGGCTATGATGGCATCGACGCCTCTAGCCATACTCCCTTGTGATTGGGAGGACTATGCCCGAGGAAGTATCGGGGATTATATCTACCGGGCGATGGGCGCTATGACTTGGTGGGAGATTTGCCCATTCGTAAGTCACCGACTTACGTGTACAACATTTACTGAGGCAGCACCGAGAGGACCCTACCTCCTCCCGAGAGTACACTGGCGGGATGAGTCGCCGAATGGCTATACATGGAGGTTCGAGGCAGATTGACCCAGTCGTGCCTCCATTCCTTTTTGACGAGGGCAGGCCCGCCCGCTTAGAGAGGGCAGCACGCCCTAGAGCCTTGGGAGAGCCTGTGTTCCCTCCCCTACCTGTTGGACACCCCGTACGTCCACCGATACCACCTCCACCACCTATGGCCGCACCCGTACCGCCAGTCGAGCATTTCCGTCAGACGGCACGGATGAGAGTGATAGACGCATCGGATGGGTATAGCCCGAGTCGCTATACCTACAGTTCGATCCGCCACGACTATGAGCTATATGGCGATGACGACTTTAACCCCATGCGAGACATACCGATGGTGGAAGGCGATGGAGCGGGACCATCCAGGGGACTACCCCGAATGGACATTTCTGACAGCGAGGATGACTCCGAGGAAGAGGAGGATCCCGAGGAGGACGAGCAGTGGGGGGATGCATGATGTAGACACCTGATGAAGCTTAAAGAGATTTTTTTTTGTGTTTAAGCTTCTGTTGTTTTCCTTTTTCTATGTTTGATTTTTTGTGATGGATCTAGAAACCCTGACTTTGGAAGGCCGTGAGGGCAGGATTTATGTTTTCTGTATAACCTTTGGTGTTGAACATCCTGCCTATGGCAGAAATTTTGGATATATATATACATGACCCTGATAGGGCTTTTGCGGCAAATTATGTTTGTTAAGGGTGATATATTTTGTTTAGAATCGTTTTACAATAAGGCCATAATAGTGTTGGTGTATGTTGAGTTGTGGAAAGAATAAGTGTCTAATGATTACCTGTTTTCTATAGCAGCATGCCTCCGAGAAGAAATCCGAGCAGGAACCCAGAGTTCGAGGTCGGGAAGGCCGAGAGGAAGGGTAGAATTCTGAACAAGAAGTCGAGGACATTCCCCAACCACCCTCCACCTCAACACGATCCTGGGATCAAGAACTGCATTTCTAAGGCGAGAACCTCCGCCTTTAACGGAAAGGCAACCCGGAAGAAGCCGAGCAATGGGTTAGAGCCATTGAGCAATTTTACTTTCTTAAGATGCACGGCACGGAAAGGGCGTCGTGCGTTACTTTCCATTGATTGGACCGGTGACACGGTGGGAGGCCGAAAGAAGACCTTCTTCACGAGCAACCGGAGGAGTTCTCATGGGAGGACTTCAAGAGGGAGTCAGATGAGAAATACATCCCAAAAGCTATAAGAGGAAAAGGGCGAGAATTTTTCCCGCTAAAGCAAGAAAGGATGTCTGTGACCGACTATGATCGCAATTTTTGCGAGATGTCGAGATATGCACCAGAACAGGTGGACACCGACTTGAAAATGTCGGAAATGTTCAGGTCAGGACTGAGAATGGAGATACGAATGTCTCTTGCCAGCCATGGAGACCTAACTTACACTGAAGCTCTCGCACGAGCTTTAGATATTGAGGCGACAATGTCCGAAGATAAGTCAGTGTCAGCTCAGACACACAATACTTCGGACAGAGGAAAAGGAAAGTGGGAACCCAACCGCGGGAGCTATGGGGACGAAGTCAAGCGCCGTGGCGGGAAACGCGCAGTGTGACAAGGCGAGCCGGAAGAGAGGCTTATGCTCCACCGGCAAGGGGACCGCAGGAGCAGTTAAGGGTACCTCCATGCCCTAGATGCCATAGAGCACACAAGGAGTGTGCACGACAAACGTGGTGAGTGTTACAAGTGCGGGCAAAGGGCATTACGCTAACAATTGCCAAGTGTCACGTTCGGATATAAGGCGAACCAACCGGCAATGCTCACCATTGAGGGCTATCTGACCAACCCCAGCCGCGCAGGTTCCGGCCCAACCTCGGCAACTCCGGTGGCAACAACCCAAGCAAGTGGTGCAAAGAACCACAATGGCAAGCCGCCACAACAACCCCCACAACGCGATGGCGCCACCGCCTCAACAACAACAGAGGCGGTACCATCGCGACAACGCCAAAGGCGAAGAAGAGCAACAGCCAGCGGCGGCCGCCGAATCAACAAGGACCAGCGCCCGTCGGCCTCTGTAGGCTCAGTTAGAGCCTACGCCTGCATGGGAGGCGAATGAACAAAACCAGAAACCAGCGGTATGGGAGTTCTCCTCAACCCACCTGTTATAGTATCGTTCGACACGGTGCTTCGCATTCTTTTATTGCAAAATCATGCGTAGAAATCTTTGGGCCAGTAGGTCGAAAAGTCAAGCCAGGATATGAGAATCTCATCGCCTATAGGAGGGATTATGACTGTTACACACTTTTGCTCGAACCTAGAGTTGACATTAGGATCACTTAAGGTTCTGGCTAACAATCTAAACATAATACCCATGGACGATGTAGACTTAATCCTAGGAATGGACTGGTTAGCTAAGAACCATTCCACGATTCTATGTAAGGAAAGGAAAATTTCGTTTCACTTTCCTGGACAAGAAGCTACGCATTTCCACGGGATCAGCATGGGGAGAAGAATCCCGATTGTATCAGCACTACAGGCGAGGAGGATGATGAACCAGAAAGGATGCCATGCATTCCTTGTTTATTTGAAAGAAGAGGATAAACCCGAAACGCGGGTAGAAGACATAGAAGTTGTCCAAGAATTTTCGGACGTGTTTCCCGAAAATCTACCAGGACTGCCTCCTGATAGACAACTAGAGTTTACCATCGACTTGGAGCCAGGATCAGCTCCAGTGTCGAAGGCACCCTACAGAATGGCCCCAAAAGAGTTGGAGGAACTGAAGATCCAGATTCAAGAATTGTTGGATCTAGGTTTCATTAGGCCTAGTGTTTCACCTTGGGGAGCGCCTGTCTTGTTTGTCAAGAAAAAGGATGGTTCTTTGAGGATGTGCATCGACTATCGAGAATTAAACAAGATGACGTTAAAGAACAAATATCCTTTGCCCAGGATTGATGACCTGTTTGATCAATTGCGAGGAGCAGGTGTATTCTCGAAAATTGATCTTAAGTCGATACCATCGGTGAAAATACGTTCTGAGGATGTACCTAAGACTGCGTTCCGAACCAGATATGGCCACTATGAGTTCATAGTTATGCCATTCGGATTAACCAACACACCAGCCGTATTCATGGATCTCATGAACAGGGTATTCCATCCATTTTTGGAAAAATTCGTTTTGGTCTTCATCGATGATATCCTTATTTATTCAAAGAATGAAGAGGATCATAGAGAACATCTAAGAACGGTTTTGCAAACCTTGAGAGATGAGAGACTCTTTGCTAAGTTTAGCAAATGTGAGTTTGGTGAAGGAAGTTATGTTCCTTGGACACATCGTGTCTGCGAGAAGGTATAAAAGTAGATCCGGCCAAAGTAGAGGCCGTGGCAGAATGGAAATCACCAAAGACTCAAAGACGAGATTAGAAGTTTCTAGGATTAGCTGGTTACTATAGGAGATTCATGAAGGATTCTCAAAATTTCAAGGCCAATAACCCACTACTCGGAAAGGAATC
The DNA here is from genome assembly GCA_036937905.1 of Salvia rosmarinus. Classification (NCBI taxonomy): domain Eukaryota; kingdom Viridiplantae; phylum Streptophyta; class Magnoliopsida; order Lamiales; family Lamiaceae; genus Salvia; species Salvia rosmarinus. The sequence goes on along the minus strand of CM072824.1, from coordinate 34,055,627 downwards.
AAGTTCATTCGATTGATGAATGCGAGGCGAGTTTCTGACTACTCAAGGAAAAATTGACAAGTGCACCAGTTCTAGCAGTCCCAGGAGCGGACAAAGGGTATGTAGTCTATACAGACGCATCTAAGACTGGACTGGGTTGTGTTTTGATGCAAGAAGGAAAAGTGATAGCTTATGCATCCCGACAACTCAGACCGCATGAACTGAACTACCCAACCCATGACTTGGAATTAGCAGCTGTAGTTCATGCACTGAAAATTTGGAGACACCATCTCTACGGAGTAAGGTGTGAGATCTTCACAGACCATAAGAGTCTGAAGTACTTCTTTGAGCAAAGAGATCTGAACATGAGGCAGAGAAGATGGCTTGAATTAGTGAAAGATTACGACTGTGGTATTAACTATCACCCGGGCAAAGCGAATGTAGTAGCTGACGCCTTGAGTCGTAAGAGCCATACCAAGCTAGGATGTCTCTTTGTACAAGAGGAAAAACTCGTTGAAGAGTTTGGAAGAATGAGGATTGAACTGGTTGAACCACCCGAGACAATAAATACAGCTCACACTGACATCTGATATAAGAAAAAGGATTGTCGAGAGACAAATGATGGAGGAAAAGTTAGAAAAGATCAGACAAAGGGTAAGGTCTGAAGGATTTAAGAATTTTGAAGAGGCGTCAGACAACGCCTTATTATTTGAAGGAAGGATGTGCGTCCCGGACGACGCGGAGCTACAAAATGAAATCATGAGTGAGGCTCACGATACACCCTACACCGCCCACCCAGATAGTACTAAAATGTACCAAGACCTGAAGGAAAAGTTTTGGTGGGAAGGCATGAAACGAGACATAGCTTCTTTCGTAGAACGCTGTCTTGTTTGCCAGCAGGTGAAGGCGTTACATCAACGACCTTACGGAAAGTTACAACCATTGGAAATCCCTGAATGGAAATGGGACGATATAATAATGGATTTCGTTACAAGCTTACCCAAATCGAAAAGAAGAAACACAGCCATATGGGTAATTGTGGATAGACTTACCAAGAGTGCTCACTTTCTACCTATTCAAAGCACTTATGGATCTGATAAATTGGCTCAGCTGTACGTTAAGGAAATTATACGATTACATGGAGTGCCAAAATCTATTACCTCTGATCGAGACTCCAAGTTCACATCCAGATTCTGGAGTAGCTTGCAGAGAGAATTCGGTACTAAACTCAATTTCAGTACGGCATTTCATCCACAAACCGATGGGCAGTCGGAAAGAACGATCCAAACGCTAGAAGATATGCTTAGAACAGTAATATTGGATCGAGGTGCAAAATGGGAAGACATTTTACCTCTGATTGAGTTTGCCTACAATAATAGCTACCAAGAGACGATCGGTATGGCCCCATACGAAGCTTTGTATGGCAAAAAGTGTAGATCACCGCTTTGTTGGGATGAAGTCGGTGAGAGAAAAGTCATAGGGCCTGATGCAGTGGACGAGATGATCGAGATCGTCCGACAAATTAGGATGAGAATCAAAGAAGCTCAAGATAGGCAAAAATCTTACGCTGATACGCGTAGATCCGAACTACGATTTGAAGATGGAGACAAAGTGTTTCTTAAAGTCTCTCCATCAAAAGGGATTGTCAGATTCGGACTAAAAGGGAAGTTGAGACCCCGCTTTATAGGACCATATGAGATCCTAGAGAGGATAGGTCCAGTAGCTTATAGGTTGGCTCTTCCGCCAAACCTAGGGAATGTGCATAATGTTTTTCACGTGTCGCAATTGCGAAAATACGTTCAAGATCCAAAGCACGTGATCCATCAAGACGACGTAACTCTCAAGCCAGACATGAGCTACGAAGAGGAACCAACGACAATCCTCGACTATAAAGTCCAACAACAACGGAGCAAGTCAATTCCGTTGGTCAAAGTGCTGTGGAGACACCACAGACAAGAAGAAGCCACATGGGAACTTGAAGAAGCGATGAAGGAACGATACCCCGATTTGTTTTTATAGAGGTATGCAAATTCCAGGACGGAATTTCTTTTAAGGGGGGTGGAATGTAATATTCCAAAGAAACGAACGTATGATTACGGTATTTTAAACCCATAGATTGGGTTTTGCAGTATATTATTTTACGACATCGAATATTGTGATTTCGATTCAGTACTATATTAACGATTCCTTCTTATATTCACTAAGGATTGTGAATTAGGGATTGAAATATTACGAAATGATTAAATCGATATATTTTAACGTCGATCGCATCGAACGTCTGTACTTTATGGAAATTTCTGAGCTGTAAAGCTTGGAATTAATTTTCATCTTAATTCCTTTATTAAATGGAATATATTATAAAGTAAGTACGAGCTTACTACGACCATTTTGAGATGAGTCGATTTTGAACGTTTTGAGACGTTTTGAACGTCAACGTCTAGAGACGTTATGAAAAATGAGTTTAATGCTCAGGAAATTACAATGAATAATTTCCTATTATTATTTTATATAATTACAGTATTATTAATTATTAAAATCGAATTTTTAGCTATTAAAATTCGATATTTTGGAAGTGGGTTTTTCGAAAACCCTAAGTTTATAATCTATGGTTTTTCACATGAAATGATACCATTAAATTATCCTATGGTATCTAAACTATATGTTATAATATAAATGAATATTATTAAGCATTAAAATCATTTTTGAACCATTAAAACTCGATAATATATATATATGGGTTTCGAAACCCTAATTTTAAAATTAGGGTTTCGTATGCATGATTTAATGCAATTATTTTATCCTATGCTATTATTTATTATCTAAATCATATATTATGATATGTATGAGTATTTTGATCGAAATTGACATGAGTATCAATAATAGGTGTGATTTATAATTTTTATCCTATTTTCCCTATTATTCTCGCCATTTTCGAATATATGCCTATATAATGTTTTAATTATTTTAATGACTTGTATTATATATCTATGATCATGTATGATATATATATCATGTATTAAGGATTGAAACAAAATTAAACCACCCCTAAACACCCCTAAACCGCCGGCCATTATGAGAAAACAAAGCATGAGCTCCACCTATTTTTGGACCAATGCATGGGCACCCTTTTTAGATTAGCCTAATCATCACTAATCCTCATCATTTGGCTGCAGATTTTAGCCCATTTGTGAGGCAAAATCGAGAGAGAGAGAGATGAATAATTGATAAAACTCTTCCACTTCAACACCCCACACTCATAACATCATTTCATCTCTTTTGAACTCACATTTTTCTCTCCATCCTCTCCATTTGCTGCTGAAAACCGAGAGCCAAACTCCTCCCATTCTAAAAATTTTTCTTCCTTTTCTTCTTCTCCCATTCGAAAACCATAACACCCCCACACTAATCTTGTGATTCTATACCATACCCAAGGTAAACGAGACACGTAAGCTTCGATTTTATCATCCTTGGTTCAAAATTTCGACATGAGTATTTACATATATATGGATGTTTTCGAATATATATATGTATATTTGTATAGTTTAAATGTTCTTATGGTTGAGTTATGGTTCATGTATGTTTCTTGATGATTTTTATTTACAAAGATATGAGCATATATGTTGAAATGAACATAGGTTATCATATATGACATGTTTTTAAGGATTTAGCATGTATAGGTAATTTTCGAACCATAGTGTATATGTTAATATTATTTTCGAAAATGGGTAAAAATGTTTTATGATGACCGAATGTTCTTAGTATGTTCTAAGCATGGATTATTGATCTATGATATGATTTAAGACTATGGTATTCATTTAGAAAATTTTTGAAAACCCTAGGCTATTTTTTTTCAAAATACCGTGAGCCTCTAAGTGATACCTTGGTGTATAATTTTTATTTCAAGCATGTGATGACATATTAATGCTTTAGTATATTGTTTATGTGTTGTATGAATTTATTGGAATTTTTGGAGATCAAATGCTATATTAAATCAAACAAACCGTGAGCTTCAAGCTCTTGAAGGTGATGATTTAATTAGTTTTGATAAATATGATGATGTTATATTAGTATACTATAGTATATAAACATAGTGTACAATTGTTAGAATTTTTGGAAATCAAATACCTATTTTAAATCAAAACCGAGAGCACCTATGTGCATAAGGTGATGATTTAATTGACTATTTGAAAGTCAAAATTGTCGACTTTGTCGACGTCGACTTCGTTGACTTTTAAAGTCACACGCACGCTCGATAAACACGCCTCTGGGTAAGGTACTAATTGAGTATAATCATTAGTAAGAAAAGAGTAGTATTTGGGGTTACATGGATAAAATAGAGATGCATGGATAAAATAACTGCATAAACATAACTGACATACTTAAGCAGAATATGAAAAGATGTTATAAAGTTTTTTTGAAAAAGGGTTTAGGCCATCGGACCCCAAAACTTGGCCTGATCCGATGGGCCTCAATAGTTTATAGTCATAAAGCGTAAATAAGGGAGTTCAGAGTGTAGCAGCGGAAAGTGTGTGAATACATATATGACGATATGCATTCAAGGTATAAACCACAAATTCAAGTAAATCGGTCAAGGACACTGGACTCCTCAACACTTCCCTCATCATCACCATCAGAGCTCAACCTGCACATTTAAAAACAAATATGCAGGGCTAAGTACAAGAAATTGCACTTAGTGGACTCATGCCGAAAACATTTGATAGAAATTTGGATTACGCTGCCAATATCGGGTAAGTCACAAGGGTTTTAGTTAAAATGCCTTCAGGCTTACCAAATCATTCGGTTAAGTAAACATAGCTCGCCGAGCATTTTCTTGGTGTGTATGGTCCATATCTCATAGTCACAATACATAATAATAAATAAATAAGCGTCGAGAGGAGGCCTCCCATCTACGACGCCGTGACCGGCCGTAATCCCGTCTGAAAGAGTCGCTCTCTGCAGCGTATGTTATAACACAACATATAGTTCCAACCTTCACGCCAATCCTAGCTGGGCATTTATCATCCGCACGGACCCGACATTAAAAGGTTGGGTGCTACCACAACAATTGATATAATAGTTCAACCATCTCCACGGCCTACCGGGCATAACAGATAGGATCCATACACAAAGCGAAATATTTTGGCGGTGTAATGCAATAAAGCAGATTGATAACGGTTGTAGAATAAGTGCGGTAAATAAACTCATTTGGAAATAACGATAAAAGCAACTTTTAGTGGGGTAAGAAAAGGCCCACATTTTGAAGATAAAAGCCCTTTGGACTATGGTTCGTTGTAAAGTCCCAGTTCGTTTGTTCGTCAAAATCCGTTGCGCGTTCAAGGCCCACACCTTTACGAAAAAGCGAGGTTTTAGTACGTCGCTCAAGTCTTTCGAGACTTTCAAAAACTAAGGTAAACTTCGATATTTCATATCGATGTAGACTGAAATCCTTAGTGGATTCAATACGTTTCTAATACGTATACGATTAACTTTTCTCGTTCCTCGAGATACGTTCAACGTATGAGTACGTTTTTCGATATATGGACTTCATTTGTGAAATCTTTTCTTACTAATGAGGTATCGTACTCAATTAGTATGTCTTACACGTACCGATGTATTTATAAACGTATAATCGTACATTTTGACTTGAAAAGTCAGCGAAGTCAACACTGGTCAACAAAGTCAACGATTTTGACTTTTAAATAGTAAGCCCTTACTATTTTGTTTTATAAATCGATTTTGATCGATTTGAAAACGTAAAGTCCTATTTCTCGATTTATTTGTAAATCAAGGACTTGTAATTAATTTCGCATTTTTAATAACTCTTTTTATAATTAAAAAGCGCATTTCGGTATTTAAAACGTTATAAAATGAACTTTTGTTTCAAACATAGCAATCTATGTTTATAAAATTTTGTAAAATTTAAAAACTGTCCAGAATATTATTTTAGTCAATTTTCATTAATAAACTGTTTTAAAAAGGATTTTAAAATCCTTATTAATTATCGATAATTTCGATAATTAACTTAAAAATACTAAATGACCTTTGAAAAATTTTCTAAATTCATATAGTGCATTATTATACACTATGGTCCAGAATATGAATTTATGAAATTCATATAATATTGTTTGCTAATTATTTATATATATACATATATATATTCACGGTAATTCAAAATAATAGGGAATAATCATCCAAAAATTCCCAAAATTGATATATACTTATAATAACATCCCAACATCAGTATATAATATTTATATAACCCATAGTTCATCATAACTATTTATTTCACAATATGTAACAATATTCACGGTAATAATAAGGTAATTACCAAATAAATAGCAAACAATTTCTAAAAATTCTAAATAAATTCCAACATCAATAAACATCATATTATAACATTGTAACATCATAACATCAACCAAACTAATTTAAATCGTCACCATATGAGCTTGTAATGCTCTCGGCTTTTTCGATTTATTTAGTATTTGGTTTTCAAAATTTCCAACAATTATATACTATGATTATATACTATAGTATAGCAATACAACATCATAATATTTATCAAAACTAATTAAATCATCACCTTCAAGAGCACAAAGCTCACGGCTTATTTGATTTAAAATAGTATTTGATTTCCAAAAATTCTAATTAAATCACACAATGCATAAATAATATACTAAAGCATTAATATATCATTGGGTGATCAAAATAAAAATCATACACCAACATCTATGTATATATGCTCACGGTATTATTCAAAAATTAAGCATATGGTTTCCAAAAATTCTAAACACATCATAGAACATATAAACAATACATTTAAGCATTAATATGTCATCACAAGCTTAAAATAAAATTTATACACCATGGTACATTTTAAAAAGGCTCACGGTATTTTAATAAAAATACCTAGGGTTTTCTAAAAGTTTTTCAAATCAACACCATGGATTATAAACATGATAATAAACAATAATCCATCACTAAAATATTCAAGGAGCAATCGGTCCTCAACATTTTATTTTATACAGTTTTCGAAAAAAAATTTCAAACATACTATATGGTTCGAAAATAATATAGCATGCTAGATCTATTCAAAAATCAAATGAACAACAACATATGATTATCTAAGCATACATTTCATATATTTTTCGAATAAGTCATCAAGAACAACATTCTCATGCTCAAGAACATTTAAAACATATATATACAAACATATAGCATTCGAAATACACATGAATATATACATGAAACAGTTTCGAAATTTTCAGAATGAATGGGGGAATAAATCGGTGCTAAGGCCTCATGTTTACCTTAGAAATGATATGGAACCACAAGAAATATAGTGTAGCTAGTTGGGAGAGGAATAGAGAAGAAAGAAGAAGAAGAACTTTCGAAATTTTGGGGGAGGAAGCTCTCGATTTTCTGCTGGAATGGGAGAGGAAAATGGAGTGAAAATGAGAGTGTTGTAGTGTAGGAGGTGTGTATAGTGGAGAATGGAGTGAATGGGAAGAGTCTCCCCCTAGTATCTACCCTCTCTCTCTCGATTTTTTTTTGGCCAAGATTTGGGAGAAAATCTGCAGCAATTAAATGGCAATCTAGATGATCATTAGGCTAGTGTTAAAAAGGTGTTCATGCATTGGGTAGAAAAAGGGTGCATCATTGCTTGTGTAAAGAGGATGGCCGGCGGCTTTATGGTGTGTAGGGGTAGGATTTAATTTATTTTTATACATTAATACATAATATATATCATACTTGATTATAGATATATAATACATGCCATAAAAATAATTAAATCCAACATATAGCAAAGTTTCGAAATTACCGATAATAAAATGGTAAAATAGGAATAAAATACAAATCACACCTATTATTGATACTCATGTATATTTCGATCAAAATTACACATATATATCATAATATATGATTTAGATATCAAATAATATCATAGGATAAAATTATTACACATTTCAAACATATAAAACCCTAATTTCGAAAGTTAGGGTTTCAATTTTATAAAAACTGAAACCTTCGATTTTTATGGATGAAAAACTGATTAAAAGCTTAATAATACTTATATATATCATATTATAAGGTTTAGATACCATATGATAATTTAATATTGTCATTTCATGTGATAAAACCAAAGTTTATAAACTAGGGTTTTCGAAATTTCAATAGCAAAATATCGAATTTTAATAACTGACAATTCGATTGATAATAATTAATAATACTGAAATTATATAAAATAATAATAGGAAATTAATTATTATAATTTCCTGAGTATTAAACTCATTTTACAAAACGTCACTAGACGTTGGCGTTAACGTCTCAAACGCTTAAAATCGACTCATCTCAAAATGGTCATGAGAAGTTCACACTTACTAAATAAATATATTCCTTTTTATATAGGAAGTAAGATGGAATTTAATTCCAAGTTTCACAGCTCAGAGATTTCCATAAAAAGTTGACGTTCGTTACGCGTTCGACGTTAAAATAATACTGTCGTATTATTTCATAAACCTAAATTCCAAAATTCACAGTCCTTAGTGAATTTTAAAAAGGAATTCGTTATATCGATACTGAATCGAAATACAATTCGATGTCATACAGATAAAAATATCTGGTAAAAACCCTAATTACGGGTTTAGAGTACCGTAAGCGTATGTTCGTTTCTTTGGAATATTACATTCCACCCCCCTTACGAAAAATTTCGTCCCGAAATTTGTATACCTTTAGAAAAATAAGTCGGGGTATTTTTCTCTCATTGCTTCTTCAAGCTCCCACGTGGCTTCTCTCGTCGTGGTGTCTCCACAAAGACTTTGACTAACGGAATCGACTTGCTCCGTAGTTCTTTGAACTTTGTGGTCAAGTATGGCTGCGGGTTCTTCCTTATAGCTCATGTCTGGCTCGAGGATCACGTCGTCTTGATGAATCACGTGCTTCGGGTCATGAACGTATTTTCGTAATTGCGAGACGTGAAAAACATTATGGACATTCCCTAGGTTTGGCGGAAGAGCCAACCTATAAGCTACTGGACCTATCTTTTCTAGGATCTCATAAGGTCCTATGAAACGAGGTCTAAGTTTTCCTTTCAGGCCAAACCTGACAATTCCCCTTGATGGAGAGACCTTAAGAAACACTTTGTCTCCATCTTCAAATTGCAGCTCGGATCTACGCGTATCAGCGTAAGATTTCTGTCTATCTTGAGCTTCTTTTATCCTTAGTTTAATCTGTCGAACGATTTCTATCATTTCGTTCACTGCATCAGGCCCTATAACTTTTCTCTCACCGACTTCATCCCAATAAAGCGGTGATCTACACTTTTTGCCATACAAGGCTTCGTATGGGGCCATGCCTATCGTCGCTTGATAGCTGTTGTTGTAGGCAAACTCAATCAGAGGTAAAACATCTTCCCATTTTGTACCTCGATCCAAAACTACGGTTCTAAGCATATCTTCAAGCGTTTGGATCGTTCTTTCCGATTGTCCATCAGTTTGTGGGTGGAATGCTGTACTGAAGTTTAATCTCGTACCCAGTTCTCTCTGCAAGCTAATCCAAAATCTGGATGTGAACTTGGAGTCTCGATCAGAGGTAATCGATTTTGGCACTCCATGTAATCGTATAATTTCCTTAACGTACAGCTGAGCCAACTTATCAGATCCATAAGTGCTTTGAATAGGTAGAAAGTGGGCACTTTTGGTAAGTCTATCCACAACTACCCATATGGCTGTGTTTCCTCTTTTTGATTTGGGTAAACTTGTAACGAAGTCCATCGTTATATCGTCCCATTTCCACTCAGGGATTTCCAAAGGTTGCAACTTTCCGTAAGGTCGTTGATGTAACGCCTTCACCTGTTGGCAAACAAGACAGCGTTCCACGAAGGAAGCTATGTCTCGTTTCATGCCTTCCCACCAAAATTTTTCCTTCAGATCCTGGTACATTTTTGTACTGCCTGGGTGGGCGGTGTAGGGCGTATCGTGAGCCTCACTCATGATTTCGTTCTGAAGCTCTGCGTCGTCAGGAACGCATATCCTACCTTCAAACAATAAGGCGTTATCCGGTGCCTCTTGGAAATTCTTGAATCCTTCAGACCTTAGTCTTTTTCGGATCTTTTCCAACTTTTCCTCCATCCTTTGTCTCTCGACAATCCTTTTTCTTAGATCGGACGTCAGGGTGAGTGTAGCGACACAGCTCACAATTGTCTCAGGTGGTTCTACCAGTTCTATTCTCATTCTACCAAACTCTTCAACGAGTTTTTCTTCTTGTATAAAGAAGCATCCTAACTTGGTATGGCTCTTACGACTCAAAGCGTCAGCTACTACATTCGCCTTGCCCGGGTGATAGTTAATACCACAGTCGTAATCTTTTACCAGTTCAAGCCATCTTCTTTGTCTCATATTCAGATCCCTTTGTTCGAAGAAATACTTCAAACTTTTATGATCCGTGAAGATCTCACATCTCACACCATAGAGATGGTGTTTCCAAATTTTTAGGGCATGAACTACGGCTGCTAATTCCAAATCGTGGGTTGGGTAGTTCAGCTCGTGGGGTCTGAGTTGTCGAGATGCGTAAGCTATCACTTTTCCTTCTTGCATCAAAACACAACCCAGTCCAGTCTTAGATGCGTCTGTATAGACCACGTACTCCTTGTCCGCTTCTGGGACTGCTAGAACTGGTGCACTTGTCAATTTTTCTTTGAGTATTTGAAAACTCATCTCGCACTCATTAGTCCAATTGAACTTGATTCCCTTCCGGAGTAGTTGGGTTATTGGCCTTGCAATCTTGGAGAATCCTTCGATGAATCTCCTATAGTAGCCAGCTAATCCTAGGAAACTTCTAATCTCGTGCTGAGTCTTAGGTGATTTCCATTCTTGCACGGCCTCTACCTTGGCTGGGTCTACCTTTATACCTTCAGCAGACACGATGTGTCCAAGGAACATAACTTCCTTCAGCCAAAACTCACATTTGCTAAACTTAGCAAAGAGTCTTTCATTTCTCAAGGTTTGCAAAACCGTTCTTAGATGTTCCCTATGATCCTCTTCATTTTTCGAGTAAATAAGGATATCATCTATGAAGACCAAAACGAATTTATCCAAAATGGATGAAATACTACATTCATGAGGTCCATGAATACAAATTGGTGCATTGGTTAACCCGAATGGCATAACTATGAATTCATAGTGGCCATACCTGGTTCGGAATGCAGTCTTCGGTACATCTTCAGGCCGTATTTTCAGCTGGTGGTATCCTGACTTAAGATCAATTTTAGAGAATACACCCGCTCCTCGCAATTGATCAAACAGGTCATCAATTCTGGGTAAAGGGTATTTGTTCTTTAGTGTCATCTTATTTAGCTCCCTATAATCGATGCACATCCTCAAAGAACCATCCTTTTTCTTAACAAACAAAACAGGCGCTCCCCATGGTGAAACACTCGGCCTAATAAATCCTAGATCCAAAAGCTCTTGGATTTGGATTTTCAGCTCTTCAAGCTCCTTTGGGGCCATCCTATAGGGCGCCTTCGACACTGGGGCTGATCCTGGCTCCAAGTCGATGGTAAACTCTAGCTGTCTATCAGGAGGTAGTCCTGGTAGATTTTCGGGAAATACGTCCGAAAACTCTTGGACGACTTCAATGTCTTCTACCCGCGCTTCGGGTTTATCCCCTTCGTTCAAATAAACGAGGAATGCAAGACATCCTTTCTGGTTCATCATCCTCCTAGCTTGTAATGCTGACACTATTGGCACTCTTCTTCCCATGCTGATCCCATGGAAATGCGTAGCTTCTTGTCCCGGAAAGTGAAACGAAATCTTCCTTTCCTTACAGAGAATCGTGGAATGATTCTTAGCTAACCAGTCCATTCCCAAGATTAGGTCTACATCGTCCATGGGTATTATGTTTAGATCGTTAGCCAGAACCTTAAGTGATCCTAATGTCAACTCTAGGTTCGAGCAAAAGTGTGTAACGGTCATAATTCCTCCTATAGGCGATGAGATTCTCATATCTTGGCTCGATTTTTCAGACCTAAGGCCCAGCATTTCTACGCATGATTTTGCAATAAAAGAATGCGAAGCACCCGTATCGAACAATACTATAACAGGTAGGTTGAGTAGAACTCCCATACCTGCCAAGTTTCCTTGGTTCATTCGCTCGCCTCCTATGCAGGCGTAGGCTCGCCCGAGCTTGGGCCGAGGCCGACGGGCGCTGGTCTGGCTGATTCGGCGGTTGTTGCACGGGCTTTATTCGCCATTCTTGGCGTTGGCGTGGTGGTTGCCGCCTGTTATTCTTCGCCGTTGTTGGGGGCGGTGGCGCCACCGTGGTTGCAGGATTTGTTCCGCCATTTCTTTGCCATGGTTGCGGTTGTTGGAGTTGTTGTTGAGGTGGGGTGGTTGCCACCGAGAGTTGGGGTTGGGGTGGAGCCGCTGCGGTGGTGGGGTCAAGTCAGATAGCCCTCAATGGTGAGCATTGCCGGTTGGTTCGGCCTTCCATCCGAACGTGACATCGGGCAATTGTTCATGTAATGCCCGCTCACCCCGCACTTGTAACACTTACCACGTTTGTGCACACACCCTTGTGTGCTCTATGGCATCTAGGGCATTGAGGTGCCCTCGATGGTCTGTGGTCCCTTGCCGGTGGAGCATGAGCTGCTCTCTTCGGCTTTGTCCCTCGCCTGCGCGGGTTTCCTTGCCACGGGCGCTTGTGACTTGCTTCTCCGTAGTTTCCGCGGTTGTTATTTCCGCGGTTGGGCTCCCAGTTCCCTTTTCCCTTATCCGAATTACCGTGTGCCTGAGACGCCACCGACTTATTTTCGGTCATGGCCGCCTCTATATCTAAAGCTCGTGCGAGAGCTTCAGTGTAGGACAGGTCTCCATGGCTGGCAAGAGACATGCGTATCTCCATTCTTAGCCCTGCCCTGAACTTTTCCGACATCTTCAAGTCGGTGTCTACTAGATCCGGCGCATATCTTGACGTCTCGCAGAAAGTGCGATCGTGATCGATTACTGGATAATTTTCTTGTTTTAACAGAAAATTTCGCCTCTTTTCCCTATAGCTTTTGGGATATACTTTTCATACAGCTCTCTTTTGAAATCCTCCCACGAGAATTCCTCCACTGCTCACAGAAAGTCTTCTTTCGGCCTCCCACTGTAAGTCGGTGGTCCAACCGGTGGAAAGTAACACACGACGACCTTTCTTGTGCCGTGCATCTTAAGAAGGTAAAGATCCGCTCAATAGCCCCGACCCATTGTTCGGCTTCTTCGGGTTGCCTTTCCGTTAAAGGCATGGAGGTTTCTGTCTTAAAAACATTTCTTCGATCCTGCGATCGGGTTGAGGTGGAGGCGGTGGTTGGGGAATTTCTTCTGGCTCTTGCTCGGGGATCCTACCCCTTCCTCTTGGCCTTCCCCGACCTCGACCTCTGGGTTCTTGCTCCGGATTCCTTCTCGGAGGCATGCTGCTATGAAAAATAAGTAAACATTAGGCATTTATTCTTTTCACAGCTCAACATACACCAACGCTATTATGGCTTCACTGTTAAACGATTCCAAAAAGAATATCATTCTTAACAAACATAACTTGCCGCAAAAGCCCCATCAGGGTCATATATATATATATCCAAAATCTTCTGCCATAGGCAGGAATGTTCAAAAACAGCGGGTAAACAGAAAACATAAATCCCGGCCCACACGGCCTAAAAAGAGATTTCGAGTCTTAGAATCAAGGTGCAACAAAAAGAAAAAGGGAAAAGCTAGCACACACGCTAGACATAACAAAACAAATTGTAATTAAAACGCCGCCTAGTGCCTTCACAAGATCTTTCCTATTCCGTGTCTTCCTCAGGGTCTTCCTCCTCTTCCGAATCATCTTCGCTGTCGGAAATGTTCATACGGGGTAGTCCCCTGGATGGTCCGGCTCCATCGCTTTCCACCATCGGTATATCTCGCATGGGGTTAAAAGCGGTGGTCGCATTCGCCCGAGGCTCGTAGTCGGGACGAATCGGACTGTAGCATACTCGAGTCGGGTCATAGCCTGGGAAGGCATCTGATACTCTCATCCGTCCCGTCGGGAGGTAATGCTCTACTGGCGGTACAGGTACTCCCATGGGTGGTAGGGGTGGCAGCGGCGAACGTACAGGATGTCCACCCAGTAATGGAGGGAACACGGGCTCTCCCAAAGCTCTTGGGCGTGCTGCCCTCTCCAAGCGTGCGGGTCCGCCCTCGTCGAATCGATACGGAGGTACCACTGGGTCGATCTGCCTTGGAACCTCAGTGTATAGCCATTCTGGCGACTCATCTCGCCAGGTGTACTCTCGGGGAGGGAGGTAGGGTCCTCTCGGTGCTGCCCCGTAAATACTGTATACGTAAGTCAAATGACTCACGAATCTGGGTAGGTCTCCGATCAGGTCAAAACTGCCCATCGCTCGGTAGATGTAATCTCCCGATATCTCCCGGGCATATCCATCCCAGGTGCAGGGGAGTATCGCTAGAAGTCGCTGGATGCCGTCATAATCAGTCACGCCGTGGGCCCGAGCGTCTCTCCAAAGACGGAGATAATACGCCAAGAACTCACCCAAGTCTTCCCCAGCGCACATCCAACTGGAGCGATATATACTCACCACCTCCTCTGGGGTGGGGTGTGGTCCAATCCTCCTCCTCGCGAGATATCTCATCCCCTCCATCTGTCACGAACAAAACTAATATAAGTCAACTATCGTCATCTCAAAAGTAGGCAAGGATATTTTAACGTAACGTGAAGCAACTAGTTAAGGTCAAGCAAGTCTATAAGGTAGGTAACAACATACTGCACAAAACATACCACAACTTACCTTCTTAGTCTTACCCCAAACGTATACATAAGCCAACAACATCTTAATATAAGCTATGAAAACCTTATTCTATACTAAACACTCGAACTAGAGTTCAACGGACTCTATCGTATTCTGGAGGCAGAATTAAGGATTCTGTTCTTCATAACAAATGAAGATCAGTGCGTTAGGAGTACGCAGGTGAAAACCATGCGTAAATCGGAGTCCTAACGAGAGAGATCTAGCTAAAACAAATTCACTGCGCGGTGCAGGAAATTTGCGCGATCGTGCAAAAAGTAGATCGAGACGTACGTCGGCGTAATACGTCTACCTTGTACGGGTTCTTAAGTTGAGGCTGAACATTCTGAAGCCGTAGGTGGCGTCCATCTTGTGTTGATGCCCACTTATGTCGAATTGGTGATGAAATATCGACGTCGTTCACCTTCCAGGTTGAGGTCATCCTCGTTCATCCCTCTCGCCCGTCTTTCGTCGTTCGAGCTCGAGGCCATTATCACTTTCGTTCTTCCTATCGTTCTTTGTTCTCGTAAGGGAAAAGAAGTTCGTACTTCTATGTTCTTTCACAATACGTGAACATGCTCCTTAGAGTCTAAGTTCGTCTTATGATAACATACCGTTCATCATAAATAAAATTTTGAAAGTTGGGACAAGGTCTCAATTGAGAATTTTGAAAATGATTTCAACATAACCATCATAAACAACTAATATGCATATCCAAAGTGGATTCATTCATCCCATGTTGATCATTCAACTAGTACCACCATGTACTTTCAAAAAGTTTTCCCAACTTGTTCATCATGTAAAAATTTTCCATTTCATGAGTTTGAGAAAGGAATGCAGTTACCTCTTTCCCGGTTGAGCTCGATGTGATGGAGTGTTGAGGGGAGTCAGTGGGTTTCTAGAAGTCCAGTGACTCGATCTAGACTTAGAATAAAAAGAATTTGGGTTTTTAAAGAGCAAACCTCGCTCTGATACCACTTCTGTCACGACCCCATTCCGGACCAACCCGGACTGGAGGGCGACTAGTACTGGGAGTAGTATTTGGGGGTTACATGGATAAAATAGAGATGCATAAAAATAACTTGACATACTTAAACAGAATATGAAAAGATGTTATAAAGTTTTTTTGAAAAAGGGTTTAGGCCATCGGACCCCAAAACTTGGCCTGATCCGATGGGCCTCAATAGTTTATAGTCATAAAGCGTAAATAAGGGAGTTCAGAGTGTAGCAGCGGAAAGTGTGTGAATACATATATGACGATATGCATTCAAGGTATAAACCACAAATTCAAGTAAATCGGTCAAGGACACTGGACTCCTCAACACTTCCCTCATCATCACCATCAGAGCTCAACCTGCACATTTAAAAACAAATATGCAGGGCTAAGTACAAGAAATTGCACTTAGTGGACTCATGCCGAAAACATTTGATAGAAATTTGGATTACCGCCAATATCGGGTAAGTCGCGTGGTTTTAGTTAAAATGCCTTGGCTTACCAAATCATTCGGTTAAATAAACATAGCTCGCCGAGCATTTTCTTGGTGTGTATGGTCCATATCTCATAGTCACAATACATAATAATAAATAAATAAACGTCGAGAGGGAGGCCTCCCATCTACGACGCCGTGACCGGCCGTAATCCCGTCAAAGACACATACTCTCTGCAAGCGTATGTTATAACACAGCGTATAGTTCCAACCTTCACGCCAATCCTAGCCAGGCATTTATCATCCGGCACAGGACCCGACATTAAAAAGGTTGGGTGCTACCACAACAATTGATATAATAGTTCCAACCATCTCCACAGCCCTACCCGGGCATAACAGATAGGATCCATACACAAAACGAAATATTTTTGGCAGGTAATGCAGTAAAACAGTTGATAACAGTTGTAGAATAAGTGCGGTAAATAAACTCATTTGGAAATAACAGTAAAGCAACTTTTAGTGGGGTAAGAAAAGGCCCACATTTTGAAGATAAAAGCCCTTTGGACTATGGTTCATTGTAAAGTCCCAGTTCGTTTGTTCGTCAAAATCCCGTTGCTTGCGTTTGCGTCACACCTTTACTGGCGAGGTTTTAGTACGTCGCTCAAGTCTTCGAGACTTTCAAAACTAAGGTAAACTTGATATTTCATATCGATGTAGATGAAATCCTTAGTGGATTCAATACGTTTCTATCGATACGATTAACTTTTCTCGTTCCTCGAGATACGTTCAACGTATGAGTACGTTTTCGATATATGGACTTCATTTGTGAAATCTTTTCTTACTAATGAGGTATCGTACTCAATTAGTATGTCTTACACGTACCGATGTATTTATAAACGTATAATCGTACATTTTGACTTGAAAAGTCAGCGAAGTCAACACTGGTCAACAAAGTCAACGATTTTGACTTTTAAATAGTAAGCCCTTACTATTTTGTTTTATAAATCGATTTTGATCGATTTGAAAACGTAAAGTCCTATTTCTCGATTTATTTGTAAATCAAGGACTTGTAATTAATTTCGCATTTTTAATAACTCTTTTTATAATTAAAAAGCGCATTTTGGTATTTAAAACGTTATAAAATGAACGTTTGTTTCAAACATAGCAATCTATGTTTATAAAATTTTGTAAAATTTAAAAACTGTCCAGAATATTATTTTAGTCAATTTTCATAAATAAACTGTTTTAAAAAGGATTTTAAAATCCTTATTAATTATCGATAATTTCGATAATTAACTTAAAAATACTAAATGACCTTTGAAAAATTTTCTAAATTCATATAGTGCATTATTATACACTATGGTCCAGAATATGAATTTATGAAATTCATATAATATTGTTTGCTAATTATTTATATATATACATATATATATTCACGGTAATTCAAAATAATAGGGAATAATCATCCAAAAATTCCCAAAATTGATATATACTTATAATAACATCCCAACATCAGTATATAATATTTATATAACCCATAGTTCATCATAACTATTTATTTCACAATATGTAACAATATTCACGGTAATAATAAGGTAATTACCAAATAAATAGCAAACAATTTCTAAAAATTCTAAATAAATTCCAACATCAATAAACATCATATTATAACATTGTAACATCATAACATCAACCAAACTAATTTAAATCGTCACCATATGAGCTTGTAATGCTCTCGGCTTTTTCGATTTATTTAGTATTTGGTTTTCAAAATTTCCAACAATTATATACTATGATTATATACTATAGTATAGCAATACAACATCATAATATTTATCAAAACTAATTAAATCATCACCTTCAAGAGCACAAAGCTCACGGCTTATTTGATTTAAAATAGTATTTGATTTCCAAAAATTCTAATTAAATCACACAATGCATAAATAATATACTAAAGCATTAATATATCATTGGGTGATCAAAATAAAAATCATACACCAACATCTATGTATATATGCTCACGGTATTATTCAAAAATTAAGCATATGGTTTCCAAAAATTCTAAACACATCATAGAACATATAAACAATACATTTAAGCATTAATATGTCATCACAAGCTTAAAATAAAATTTATACACCATGGTACATTTTAAAAAGGCTCACGGTATTTTAATAAAAATACCTAGGGTTTTCTAAAAGTTTTTCAAATCAACACCATGGATTATAAACATGATAATAAACAATAATCCATCACTAAAATATTCAAGGAGCAATCGGTCCTCAACATTTTATTTTATACAGTTTTCGAATTTTTTTCAAACATACTATATGGTTCGAAAATAATATAGCATGCTAGATCTATTCAAAAATCAAATGAACAACAACATATGATTATCTAAGCATACATTTCATATATTTTTCGAATAAGTCATCAAGAACAACATTCTCATGCTCAAGAACATTTAAAACATATATATACAAACATATAGCATTCGAAATACACATGAATATATACATGAAACAGTTTCGAAATTTTCAGAATGAATGGGGGAATAAATCGGTGCTAAGGCCTCATGTTTACCTTAGAAATGATATGGAACCACAAGAAATATAGTGTAGCTAGTTGGGAGAGGAATAGAAGAAGAAGAAGAAGAACTTTCGAAATTTTGGGGAGAAGCTCTCGATTTTCTCTTTGGAATGGGAGAGGAAAATGGAGTGAAAATGAGAGTGTTGTAGTGTAGGAGGTGTGTATAGTGGAGAATGGAGTGAATGGGAAGAGTCTCCCCCTAGTATCTACCCTCTCTCTCTCGATTTTTTTTTGGCCAAGATTTGGGAGAAAATCTGCAGCAATTAAATGGCAATCTAGATGATCATTAGGCTAGTGTTAAAAAGGTGTTCATGCATTGGGTAGAAAAAGGGTGCATCATTGCTTGTGTAAAGAGGATGGCCGACGGCTTTATGGTGTGTAGGGGTAGGATTTAATTTATTTTTATACATTAATACATAATATATATCATACTTGATTATAGATATATAATACATGCCATAAAAATAATTAAATCAACATATAGCAAAGTTTCGAAATTACCGATAATAAAATGGTAAAATAGGAATAAAATACAAATCACACCTATTATTGATACTCATGTATATTTCGATCAAAATTACACATATATATCATAATATATGATTTAGATATCAAATAATATCATAGGATAAAATTATTACACATTTGAACATATAAAACCCTAATTTGAAAGTTAGGGTTTCAATTTTATAAAACCGAAACCTTCGATTTTTATGGATGAAAAACTGATTAAAAGCTTAATAATACTTATATATATCATATTATAAGGTTTAGATACCATATGATAATTTAATATTGTCATTTCATGTGATAAAACCAAAGTTTATAAACTAGGGTTTTCGAAATTTCAATAGCAAAATATCGAATTTTAATAACTGACAATTCGATTGATAATAATTAATAATACTGAAATTATATAAAATAATAATAGGAAATTAATTATTATAATTTCCTGAGTATTAAACTCATTTTACAAAACGTCACTAGACGTTGACGTTCAAAACGTCTCAAAACGTTCAAAATCGACTCATCTCAAAATGGTCGCAGTAAGTTCACACTTACTAAATAAATATATTCCTTTTTATATAGGAAGTAAGATGGAATTTAATTCCAAGTTTCACAGCTCAGAGATTTCCATAAAAAGTTGACGTTCGTTACGCGTTCGACGTTAAAATAATACTGTCGTATTATTTCATAAACCTAAATTCCAAAATTCACAGTCCTTAGTGAATTTTAAAAAGGAATTCGTTATATCGATACTGAATCGAAATACAATTCGATGTCATACGAGATAAAATATCGGTAAAAAACCCAATTACGGGTTTAGAAATGCAAGTTTTGGATGTTCGTTTCTTTGGAATATTACATTATTAAAGTGAAAAAGAAATCGGCGCAATGACTTGAACCTCACGAATAAATTACCCAACTTATGACTTGAAATAGCGAAATGGTATAAAGTTTTGGAGACAATTCCTATATGAAATAAGTTGTGAGATCTTCACAAACCATAAAAGTTGAATTATTTCTTAAAGAGACTTAAAATGAGATAGAAAAGATGGCTCGAATCGGTAAAAGATTCTAATTGTGATATAAACTATCACCTATGAAAGTGAAGGGTTTTAAAGAGGCGTCGACAATGTCATATTGTACAAGGAAAGGTTATATATATATATTTCAAGCAATGATAAGCTTAGAAATGAAATCATGAATAAGCTCATGATATTCCTCATACCGCCGCCAAGCGACATTAAAGTATATATTGATTTCTGAGAAAAATTAGAGAGTAAAGAATGAAATGAGCTATAACCTCATTGGCGAGCATTGTCTCGGTTATAAGAGGTGAAGGCGTTGTATCAATGACCTTATAAGAGGTTATAATCTCTAATGAGATACGAATGAGGATGAAATGACATAGCAATGGATTTTATGAGCGGGTTTCACAAAGTCGTAAAATGTAACACTACTATATGGGTAGTAGTGGTTTGACTACATAAATATGCTCATCTCTACCTATTCGGATGACTGAGAGGTCGATAATTTATCTCGATCGTACATAAAGGAAATCGTATCTTTGCAAGGGGTCCCAATACCTATCACTTGGTAGAGATTCCAAGTTTACCCTACTTTTCGAGCTAGCTCACCAAAAGGGAGTTATGCGATATTGAACCTTATCGTAGATGTCCCCTCACGGACGGATGGACGATAAAAGGACAATATAGATGTTTAAGGATACGATGAGAACATTAATGTTAAATCGAGGTGCAAGTGGGAACATGTTTTACCACTTATTAAGTTTCGTCGACCATACAAGCGTAAAGCAACGATTGACATAGCCACACGTGGCATTATATGGAAAGAAATATCAACCACCACTTTATTGTAATAAAGTAGGTGAGAGAAAGTATAAGGTTTGACAACGTAAATGAAATGATTAAGATATTTGCCAAATAAGGCAAGGAGAGAAGCTCGATGCAGAGACGAGGTCTTCTGTTGGTATCGTGAATCGAACCGCATTTTGAATGCGAAAATGAAGTTCCTCGATATTTCTCAATTGAGGAAATTATAAAGTTTAAAGTACAAGGAATGTTGAGATCACGTTTTATAGGACCTTGCGAGGATCCAGAAATAATAGGCCCGATGCTTTATAGATTAGTACTTCCACCAAAAATTGGGGAATGTGTAAAATGTTTTCCACGTGTCATGACTAAAGAAATATGAATATGACCCAAATCACCTAATTCATTATACAACGTGATCTTTAACTCAAAGATGAGTTGTGATGGCGTCACGACTATTTGATCGTATGATTCAATGATTAAGGATTAAATTGGGTCTTTGATGAAAGTCCAATGGAGAAACCATGGACAAAAGGGAATCACGTGGGAATTTATGATGTTATGGTGCTAAGATGCCCCATACTTCTTGGTGTATGCAAATTTCGGGACGAAATTTCTTTAAGGGGGGTGGAATGTAATACCCCGATTATTTAAACGCCTAATTACGATATTAATTTCGTAAATTAGAGTATTATTATGATAATTTGATTATTAATATATCGAATAATGATTTCGATTATTATTGGAATAATAAATTCCTATGTTTTATTCACAAATGAATGTGAATTGAGAAATACGATTATGTAACGTATTTCAACAGTATTATTTCAACGTCGATTATGTATCGATCATTAAATATTCGTGATATTTTCTAAGTGTATGAGCTTAGAATCAAATTCCATTATTATTGGAATGAATTAATAAAGTGATTACGACTTTATTACGACCATTTTAAGATGAGTCGATAATTAACGTTTTGAGACGTTTCAAACGTTAACGTTTAGAGATGACTTGAGAATTAAGTCTAATGATCAAGGAATTATGATATTTAAATTCCTATGATTATTATATGTAATTAGAGTATTATTTAACATTAAAATAATGCTAGATCATTAAGGATTGATTTTTGAACAAAGTTAGTAATTTCGAAAACCCTAATTTTCGAAATTAGGGTTTTCGCACATGAAATAATTCTAATAAATTTTCCTATGATATAATTTATCATCTAGGACATATATTATGATATATATATATATGGCATGAAAATAAAATATTTATCTTTTATACAATGAAATAGCCGTGAATTGTGTGTGTATAACATGATTTACGTGAGATTTGTTTCATGTGGCTATGTTGTGTTTTAATTGATCAAGTGGTAACACACAATCCAAGATTCCTTAATTGCTAAACCAAGTGGGATGTTTGGGAATGGTGTAGCCGTGTATGATTCACACTAAGAGTTGCATTTGTTGACTAATAAGGTAAGAAGAAATTTGTGAACTCTTAATTGATGACATGCTTGCATTTACTTTATGTAAGTGTGAGTCATAAAGTGATTGATTTTGCTTCCATATATTTAATACTTAAGATATATATATATATGGTATAAGACAAATAAGTTAAAAGCTCATCCCTTGTTCACTTAAGAGAGCCGACGGTTTTATGGACTAAAGGTAGGATTTTAATTGATTCCATTCATTAAATTGTGTAAGTGATGATGTATTCTTATATTTTGGGAAGTGTATTTGTTGACTAAATTCATGGTAAGAGAAGAACAAAGTAAATACTCCTATTTGTTCAAGAAAGAGCCGACGGCTCTAAAGTCCCAAAGCAAAGATATTTCTTTGTTTTGTTCAAGAAACAAATTGTGTAAGAACCTAGTTAATACCATGATGTATTATATTGATGAGTCACAACTTAAAAGTCTTGCAAATTGTGGTGTGTGAACCGTGAATTGTAGATATGAATTAAGTGTGGTAATCACTTTTACTCCTTTAACGTGTGAGTGTTATTAAGTGATGGGCAAATAAAACAAAATCATCCCCCATCACTTGGAGATTGCCGTAGACTTCATAAGGAAAAAGAAAGAAAATTATGTTTTTATTTAAAGTGAAATACTATTACACTTTACTAGATATTCATGTTCACAAGTGAAAAGAACAAAAACAAAGCACCACCTCTTTACAAACACACTGCCGTAAGCTTGAGGAGAGAAAAGATAGAGTGAGTTCTTCCTTTAATATCCCAACCCCTTGATATAAAAATCCTTGCACCAAAAATCAAAGCCGGTTAAAAGGTTAGGTTTTTAACGAGCTTTATCTATACGTTAATATTTTTTATTTCCAACCGTTCGATTTTAATATATATATGCTTATGTTCTTAATAAGAAAAATGGAAATAATTATGCTAACATGTTTATTGTTCATTAATATTGTTTAGTATAATGTTTATGCTTCATATTTAATGATTTAAGTGCAAGCTAATTAGGTTATAATTTTTAGGGTTTGATCAAAAATTCTAGTGTTCAAAGTATTGATGGATTAATGATCTATGGTGATAATAGAGCTCTTTGTGATTTATTGGAAATGTTTAGGTTTTGTATGCTATTTAATTAATTATTACCGAAAATAATTGAGAAGTATATGTTGCTGTACAAATTATATTTAGGTAATACTTTAGCATATTATTGATCTAGGGCCTTAATTAAGTACCATGAGAATTTATTAGAATTTTTGGAAAATATATGTTCATATATTTCAAATTTTCGAGAGGCCTATGTATTAGTATGTTGATTTGTAAGATGAATTTGTTGAATATTGTGATGTATTATTGTTATATGATAATGTATAGGCCTTGTGTAATTTTATAAGAATTTTTGAAAATTGTTTGGGTACCATTTGATAATGGCCGAAACCTATGAATCAAATAAGTAATGCCCAAAATTTTCTATAGTTAATGTTAATACTTATTAATGATCATAGTGTAAAATAATACACTATATGAATTTAGAGAATTTTTTGGAACAAAGTTTGGAAAGTAAGTGTTATAGCCGTGAGCTATACTTTGGATTTAAGGAATTTTAATTCCTTTTTAATCAAGAATAATAATAATATTATATGTCTAAAAAAATTATATTAGACATAATTGAATCTTTGAGAATTATTAAACATAGAATATTATGTTTACGATGAAACGTTATATCAAATAACGTTAAAAGCATAAAATAATGCTTAAAGTATTAAAAGATTAATATTGAAAGAAAATATTAATCAAGTTTATCGATTTGCGTGAAAAATCGAGAATTGAAAAGAAATCGATTGAAAGTCGATTTATATTAATTTTATACATTAAAAATGTATTTTATTGAAATTTTATAACGAAAAGTCAAAATGGTTGACTTTCGAAATTAACGTACGAAATACGTTCGTTAAATACACTAATACGTGAAAAACGTATTACTTTTATCAGAATATCTCAATTATGAGAAAAGATTTCATAATTGAAATCATTTTATTTAATAACGTTATTATACGTTAATTATTTAACCTAAAAGTTAAAATGAGGCGTAGATCATATTACGTCTCTCTCGAAATCTGAGAATTATTTTTATTGAAATCGCGTTGAAACGACGTATTAAAGTTTATTAAAACTTGGATTATATTATTTATCAAAGTTGAATTAACTTTGAAAATCTCGGCGTGCCAACGCTCTAAGCGTAAATTTTGCGTAAAGGTGGGACGTGAAGGCTCACACGCAATCGAGAGAAGAACACGCGTGTCGAAAATCAAGTTCAAAAGTAAGGTGGGCTTTACTATACTCAAACTCGTAGAATTTACCAAATGATTTATTTATGATGCTTTATTGCAAGCAAATATTTATGAAATGATTTATTTAATTACACCCAAAATGTTTATGTTTTATGTATGTATCTAATTCATGATTGTTGATGCATATGTTGGGTAGCTCCCACTTTATGACATGCTTGAATTCGTATTCTTGGAAGTACCCCAAGGATGATGGAGAATTAGTATCCTGTCTTGAGATGGCACGGATTTTGTGCTTGATTATTTTGTATTTGTGTCTTTGAAAGGGTGCTCGGCGGTCATGGCGTCTGTGAGAGGAGGCCTCTCTCCCGTGAGGAGGTATTGTGGAATGAATTATTGTGGTGGATATGGATCATACATACAAGGAAAATGTCCAGTCGAGACGAATCTTTATGGAAAATGAAAGAAATTATTTAGTAAGCACAGTATTTCAAATTAAAATCTCGTGTATTCTTGTGATGGGCGAGTAATTTAAACTTGATAAATTATTTTGGCATGAGCCATCGAGTGCAAATCTTGTACTCGACACTGCATGTTTGTTTTTAAATGTGCAGGTTGAGCAGATGATGGATGGAGATGTGTCGGAGCAGTTGGAATCCCTTTTGAATACAATATACTAGAAACCTTGAATACACATCGTCATATGTGTATTCACACGTCTTTCCGCTGCAATTGAATTAATTTATCTTATGATGTTGATTAGTTGAATACTTCCAGAACATATGAGATCTTGTATATATATTGGTTAAAGCTTCCTTGATTATTATTCCAAGTATTAGCCCCTGCTAAATCGTACTTAGGATTTAGGGGCTGTTACAAATATAGCGGCGGAAAGTGTGTGAATACATATATGACGATATGTATTCAAGGTATAACAAAATTTAAGTAAATCGGTCGAGGACACGGACTCCTCAACACATCCCCATCATCACCATCGAGCTCAACTGCACATTTAAAACAAACATGCGGGCTAAGTACAAGAAATTGCACTCGGTGGACTTATGCCGAAAACATTTGATAATATTTGGATTCTGTTGCCAATATCGAGTAGGTCACAGTGGTTTTAGTTAAAATGCCTTGTGCTTACCAAATCATTTTCGGTTGTAAACATAGCTGGCCGGGCATTTTCTTGGTGTGTATGGTCCGTATCTCATAGTCACAATACATAATAATAAATAAATAAATAAGCGTCGAGAGGAGGCCTCCCATCTACGACGCCGTGACCGCCGTAATCCCGTCTGACACGGTCAATCTCGCAAGCATATGTTAACAACAGTATAGTTCCAACCTTCACGCCAATCCTAGCTGTGCATTTATCATCCGACACGGGACCCGACATTAAAAGGTTGGGCGCTACCACAACAAATGATATAATAGTTCCAACCATCTCCATAGCCCTACCCGGGCATAACAGATAGGATCCATACACAAAACGAAATATTTTTGGCAGGTAATGCAGTAAAACATTTGTTAAACAGTTGTAGGATAAGTGCTGTAAATGAATTCATTTGGTATGATAGTAAAGTCATTTTTTTTTGAAGATAAGGAGCCCATTTTTGGGATAAGCAAGGGAAGCCCACCTGGACTACGGTTCGTTGTAGAAGTCCTAGGTTCGATCGTTCGTCCAAAATCCCGTTGTTGCGTTTGCGTCCACGCTTTCTGGCGAGGCTTTGCTTTCGTCGCTCAAGTCTATTGAGACTTTCGAAAACTAAGATAACCTTGATATTTCATATCGATGTGAGACCGAATTCCTTAGTGAATTCAATACGTCTCTAATACGTACAACATTGAATTGTTCTCGTTCCTCGAGATACGTTCAACGTATTGGTACGTTTCTCGATGTATGGGTTTCATTTGGGAAGTCTTTTCTTACTAATGAGGTATCATACTCAATTAGTATATCTTCACAGCGTCTTGACGTATTTATAAGCGTATAATTATGCGTTTGACTTGAAAAGTCAACGACGTCGACACCGGTCTACAAAGTCGATGATTTTGACTTTTAAATAGTAATTTCTTACTATTTTGCTTTATAAATCGAATTTGATCGATTTGAAAACGTAAAGTCCTATTTCTCGATTTATCTTGTAAATCAAGGACTTATAAATATTTTCGCATTTTTAATAACTCTTTTTATATTTAAAAAGCGTATTTTGGTTTTTAAAACGTTACAAAATGAACGTTCGTCTCAAACATAGCAATCTATGTTTATAAAATTTTGTAACATTTAAAAACTGTCCAGAATATTATTTTAGTAAAATTTCATTAATAAACAGTTTTAAAAAGAATTTAAAATCCTTATTAATTATCGAAATTTTCGATAATTGTCTTAAAAATAGCAAATGACCCTTAAAAAATTTTCTAAATTAATATAGTGCATTATTATACACTATGGTCCAGAATATGAATTTATCAAATTCATATAGTACTGTTGCTATTTATTTATATATACATATATATATATATATTTACGGTAATTCGATAAATAGGGAATAATCATCCAAAAATTCCCAAAATTGATATATACCTATTATAATATCCCAACATCAGTATATAATATTTACATAACCCATAGTTCATCATAACTATTTATTTCACAATATCTATAATAGTTCACGGTAATTATAAGATAATTACCAAATAAATAGCAAACAATTTCTAAAAATTCCAAATAAATTCCAACATCATTAAACATTATATTATAACATTGTAACATCATAACATCAACCAAACTAATTTAAATCGTCACCATATGAGCTTGTGATGCTCTCGGCTTTTTCGATTTATTTAGTATTTGGTTTTCAAAAATTCCAACAATTATATACTATGTTTATACACTATAGTATAGTAATATAACATCATAATATTTATCAAAACTAATTAAATCATCACCTTCAAGAGCAATAAGCTCACGGCTTATTTGATTTAAAATAGCATTTGATTTCTAAAAATTCTAATTAATTCACACAATGTATAAATAATATATTAAAGCATTAATACACCATTGCATGTTCTAAAATAAAATCATACACCAACCTATGAAATTAAAATGCTCTCGGTTTTTATAAAAAAAATAGCAATTGATTTTTAAAAATTCTAATTAAATCATAGAACATATAATCAAGGTTCTAAAGCACTAATATGTCATTGCATGCTTGAAATAAAAATTATACACCAAGGTACTTACATGTAGCTCACGGTATTTTAAACTTTAAGCTAGGGTTTTTCCAAAATTTCTAAATCAATACTATAGTCTTAAATCATATCATAGATCAATAATACATGCTTAAATCATACTAGGAAGCATTCGGTCATCATTTAACATTTTATAGCATTTTCGAAAATTATTTCTAATGCATACTATGGTTGAAAATTATGAATATACAAGTTAAATCCTTACAAACATTTCATATACAACATCTCATGTTCATGCTTATATTTTTCAAAATAAAATCAACAAGCACAATGTTCATCCATAAGAACATTTAAATCATCCATGTACATATATATATAAAACTCGAACACACATACATATACACATAGAGCAGTTTTCGATTTTTCTTGTGCACATGAAGGAGAAATCGGTACTAGGGTTTATGTATTACCTTGAGAATGGTATAGTATCGCCTTGGTGAATGAATGGAGATGAAAATGGAAGAAGAAAAATTTTAGAAATGAGAGGAGAGCTCTCGGTTTTCGAGCGAGAAAAATGGGTGGAATGAGTGTTTGTGAGTTTGAAATGTTTGTGAGATGAATAATGGGTAAAATGAAAAGCCTCTCTCCCTAATCTCTCTCTCATTACACGGCTACACACACACATACATAGGGAAATTATGGCTGCACTTGGGAAGGGGAGATGATGATTAAAGAGTGCAAAAGGAGCCTTCCATGTATTGGGTGGTTTTAAAAGTGGAAATCATTGTGCATGGGGTCAAGGAAATCGCATGGGGGTTCAAATGGCTGATTTCATTTCAGTTTTGTACATAATACATGTATTAATCATAGTATAGTTCATAGATATATAATACAAGCCAATAAAATAATTAAATCATCACTTATGTATAAATTCGAAATTACCGATCCAAAATTGGAAAAATAGGATTAAAAATATAAATTACACCTATTATTGATACTCATGTAATTTTCGTCCCAAATATACACATATATATCATAATATATGATTTAGATATTAAATAATAGCATAGGATAAAATTATTACACATTTTGTGAAATAAAAACCCTAATTTCGCAAGTTTGGGTTTCAATTTTATAAAAACTGAATCCTTCGATTTTTATGGCTGAAACTCTGATTTAATGCTTAATATTATTCATATATATCATATTATATAGTTTAGATACCATAGGATAATTTAATGGTATCATTTCATGTGATAAAACCACTTATTTATAAGATTAGGGTTTTGAAATTTAATTCGAAATTATCGAGTTTAATAACTCAATATTGATTTTATTAATCATTAATACTGTAATTATATAAAATAATAATAGGAAATTAATTATTATAATTTCCCGAGCATTAAACTCATTTTTCAAATCGTCTCTAGACGTTAACGTTCAAAACGTCTCAAAACGTTCGAAATCGACTCATCTCAAAATGGTCGCAGTAAGTTCATACTTACTAAATAAATATATTCCATTTAATAAAGGAATTAAGATGGAAATTAATTCCAAGCTTCACTGCTCAGAAAATTTCATGAAAAGCTGACGTTCGATACGCATTTGACGTTAAAACATATTGACGAATCATTTCGTAATATTTCA
Organism: Salvia rosmarinus; assembly: GCA_036937905.1. Taxonomy (NCBI): domain Eukaryota; kingdom Viridiplantae; phylum Streptophyta; class Magnoliopsida; order Lamiales; family Lamiaceae; genus Salvia; species Salvia rosmarinus. The sequence goes on along the minus strand of CM072824.1, from coordinate 34,025,872 downwards.
ATCCTTTAATTCACAATCCTTAGTGAATTATGAAAAGGAATTCGTTATAACGATATCGTATCGAAATCACAAGATTCGATGTCGTAAAAAGATAATATACGGCAAAACCCTAATTACGGGTTCAGAATACCGTAATCGTATATTCGTTTCTTTGGAATACTACAATCCACTTGTTATCTTCTCATAATTTTCGAACCCACTTGCCTATATGGAGACAAAATCTTATCTTATCTCTTATCCTTTAATCACTTTAATTATGATACCATATCTCTTTAATTAATATCCTAGAACTTATAGATCATAAGATAATTAAATCACAATATTACACTACATGCATACCTCTCGGCCATGCTTAGAACTCTAGGGTTGATTATTATTTTTTTTCTATCCCATATTATATTATTATGGTATAATATAGTCATGTTTGAAAAGTCAACAATTTCAACTTATACACATGTGATTATACTATAAGGTTTGAATTTAGAATTTTTCCAACCTTATTCCTTCTTATTTTCGTCCACCACATAAAGACAAGCATGAGTTACTTGTTCAATTTGAACACCATCTCATACTTTACACCTCATATCTAGATAAGATCTTATCATATCTCTCCCATTAATTAAAGCTAGATTTTGATACACCAAATCTTATAAAAGGCTACACTTTTAGTCCCTTGCACAAGTGTTCCTCCCACTTGTGCAAGTTGCATTAAACCTCACATTATCCATAATAATATCATATAAATATATTAATTATGATATATTATCCATAGGATAAGAATTAAATCAAATATCACACTTAGAAAACCCTAAAATTTTCGAAAACTAGGGTTATAAGCTAGACATTCTATTTTCTTGTATTAATTAACAAATATATAGTTATGTGACATAATATATATTCTAGATGGTGAATTAAATCATAGAATAACATTTGGAACAATTTAAAACACAAAAATCATAATTTCAAAATTTAGGGTTTCGAAATTAGCCTATCTTGTTCAATTTCTATTCCTTAATTCTCTAGCATTATTTTGATGATAATAATACTCTTATATCATAAAATAATCATAGGAATTTAAGTTTTATAATTCCATGATCATTTGACTGATTTATCAACTCATCTCCAAACGTAGACATTTAAAACGTCTCAAAACGTTAATAGTTGAATTATTTCTAAAAACGTTCGTAACGAATTAGAATCACTTTATTTACTTCTATAATAATATGGAATTCGAATTCTAAGCCTCGATGCTTAGAAAATATCGTAAGACTTAACTGTTGAATTTTATCGACATTAAACATACGTTCGAAGGAATATTAGAACCTATATTCCTTATTTCACCAAGCGTCAGTGAATGTCACACAGACATTATCAAATTATGTTTAGTCAAAATCGAGCGTTGACTAATTAGGAGTTTAATTATCGAACTTAAAATCCTAATTACGATTTATATTATCGTAATTAAGCATTAAAGCGTAGGATATTACGAGTAGACCGGCAAAGATAGACAAGCAACCAAGTCAAGTCACTTCTTATCTATACCGCAGCCTATACCAACAACTCGTCCTCAAGTTGTCTTAGCTGTGATTCTTTTTATATCTCATTAAACTTGACCAATCATACAGACTTCTATGATCTTCTACACACTGTATGATCTAACTTATATATGAGATAAGGGGACACAGATATATGCAATCAAGTAATCAATTCAGATAGGAGATTGTAATAGTGGTAACAGGAAACATTGTATACAAGCTCAACCAAAACTGCTTTCAGTATACAAATCCAACACTATCTGACCATCGTGAAAAACCTAGATCTCAGAGACTTACGTTGATCTAAATCTCGATAAGGTATTAGGTGAGTATGAGTTGCTGACCATCACTTTGACTTGCTATGGGTGAGGTTACATGAGATAACCCAAGATTCTCTGCATCTTGGGTGGTGGCGGTCTTGTATGTCATGCTAGTTACCCGTGTCGAATCACCGTATCCGTTTAGGATGATGACGCCCCTTAAGGAGCTCAAAGGTTTATTGTACTAAACCCCGCAGGTTGAGTTATCTCAAGTAAAATAATAAGGTTGAGTGGTACTACTTAAGGAATTAAAGATATTAATTTTTAGCGGTCGATAATCGTAAATAATTAATGGACGTCGATATCTTAAATCTGAGGATTCGTAAAGTCTAAGTGCAAGCCCGACTCAAACTCGGTAATAAAGGGGTAAGTCTGCATTTATTCTCTAGTGGCATGAATGAATGTTTATAAATTAATTTATGTTTTGGGCTGAGCATAAGATAATTAATTTATTTGAGGCCCATCTTTATTCCTTGCATTTGATCCCTGGGCTGGCCCATCCAGGCCTTTTAGCTAAGGGAAAATCGTCCCTCTCTCTATTAGAGTCCCACTGGGACTCTGCTTGATCCTCTTTATCATAAAGGATATTATTATATTTATTAGATATGCACAAATCCTATCTTAATAGGGTTTAGGGTTGCATTATTGTAATATCCCATAGTTTTAATACTTAATTACGGTGATATAAATCGTAATTAGGGTTTTAAACTCGATAATTAAAATCTTAATTAGTCAACGCTCAACTTTGACTACGCATAATTGGATAATTCATGTGTGATATTCACTGATGCCTAGTGAATTAAGGAATATAGTTTCTGATATTTCTTCGAACGTATATTCCTAATGCCGATAAAATTCGACAGTTAAGTCTTACAGTATTTTTAAGCATTTAAGCTTAAATTTTGAGATTTCCTATTATTATAGGATTAAATAAAGTTGTTACAAATTTATTTTGAACATTTTAGAGATAATTCAATTATGTGAATTTAGAGACGTTTCAAACGCTCACGTTTATAGATAATTCGATAACTTGGCCAAAAATCATGGAATTATAAAATTCAAATTCCTATGATTATTTTATTATATAAGGGCATTATTTATCATTAAAATAATGCTATAGAATTACGGAATTAAAAGTATCAATATTTAGGGTTTCGAAAACCCTAATTTTTAAAATTAGGATTTTGAGTTCTAAAAAGTGTTTTAAATATTTTCTATGATTAAATTCATCATCTATGACTATAATATATCATATAACTATGTGTTAGCTATTTAATACAAGAAAATAAAATATTTGGAATTATCCTCCTAGTTTTCGAAAACTAGGGTTTCTAAGGCATAAATTAATTGTAATTCTTAGCCAATTGATGATGTAACATAATTATTATATTAATATGATATTATTAAGGATAAGATAAGGTTCATCATGAATTATACAAGTGGGAGGCCACTTGTGTACAAAGTGCCGAAAATTCCATTATTTTATGTGATAAAATTGATAAATATCCAACTATAATTAATGGGAGGCTATGAGTTGTATCTTATCCTATATTAGGTGTAAATTAGTGTATGTATTCAAGTGGAACAAGTAATCTACCATCTTTGTTTGATAGTGGCCGAAAAAAATGAAAAAAAAAGGGTGACCAAATGTGAATACATTTAATTAAAAGATAAGATAAGATAAGATAAGATAAGATAAGATAAGATATGATAAGGATAAAATTTTGTCCATATCCTCCAAGTGGTGGCCGAAAATGAGGACCAAATTATGCAAGTTGATTTGTGATATTTTATGTGTAATAATTACCTACAACTCAGATAAGTCTATAAATATAAGGTGAGCATTTCATTTTCCCATTTTGCTCCCATAGTACCGAAAATAATAGGAAATTGAGAGGAGAGTTCATCATCTTGTTCACCTCAAACTTAGAACAAATAAACCACAGTCGATTAAATCGACACCGATTAAAGGTTAGATTTCTTATGAGCTTCATTATACATGTTAGAATTTTCGATTTTCATCCGTTAGAATTCATGTTATGAGCTTAGTTGTAGGTGTGATTTTCGGAAATTATGGAATTTGTGCTAAAATGTTTAGATATTGTGTTTATATGATATTATTGAGCATATAGTATGATTATATCACAAAATCAAGCATGATATTAAATCTTGTAAAAGGACCGAATATTTGAGGGGGCGATATATTGATGATTATGATTTTTAATTATTGATTTGAGCATAGAATCATGATCTAGAGTATTAATTATGCTTATATGAATTTATTTAGAATTTTTGGAAAACTTAAGTACCTAACTCTATGAATTTCAAAAATTATAGAACATAATAACATGTTGTGATATAATCCATGTTTAAGTGTTATCATAGCATATTGATAGTGTAGATTCATAATATAGTGTTTTATGAATTTATTGGATTTGTTAAAAATTATTTGGACCTAAGTCCAAATTTTCGAATATGACTTAGGAAGATTTAATTAAATAGTTCATAATAAATAAAAATTATGTTATACCAAGGATACTTATAGTTGATTATGTGTTATGTGATTTTATTGGAATTTTTGGAAAATGGTTGCTTAGTCAAATTGAAGCTTTCGAAAACCATAGGTTATGTGTACTAATGTTATAAATTTATTTTATAAGATATAATTGATGCAGCCTAAGTTTTGTGAATTTAATTATTATGTGGCATATGGGCCATGTTTTTGTATCAAGATTTTCTTAGTATTTTTAGCTTGATTATCTAGAGTTCTAGTCTATTAAAACTTCTTTTGTAAATTAGAGTTCTACTTTGATTAGGAGTCCTTCTTTGATAAGGATTAGAGTTCATTTTATTTATATAAAGCTTGTAAGCATCTGAAAATATTGACTTTTGATTTACGAATATATGTGAGTTTTATTCTCTCTTCATTAGCTCTTGAATTTTCTTGCATTTGCCAAGAAATTCAATTATCAACGATCGACGAGACATCCATCCCTCGTTCGTGTGTCATTCATCATCCCCGAGTTGTTGCGTCAACTATCTAGTTGGGTATAGGTAAATCTTGACCTATATCACTCGGAGGTTAGATTCGGAGGTTTTGGGATATTCCATCTTGTTCGTTCTTCCGTTCGCATGTCGATAGATCCTTCGTACCAGCGAGGATCGTATCATTTGGTATCAGAGCTAACCTTCCGCTGGGTCGGTGTCTCATAGGGTTCGCCAGATCGCCGACTGAGGCAGTCGGGTCTTATGGGGGTGGGGATGATGCGTCCCACATTGCCAGCGGAGGCTTATCCTGGGCTGGATATAAGGCTGGATTCCCATATTTGGTATCTTGCGAGGGCTAGTGGGTGAGTCCATTTGATATAGGTGACGACTTGGATTTGAGGACAAATCCTTTTCAAGAGAAGGGGAATGATGCAGCCCAAGTTTTGTAAATTTAATTATTATGTGGCATATGGGCCACGTTTTTGTATCAAGATTTTCGCAGTTTTTTTAGGATTGATTATCTAGAGTCCTAGTCTATTAAAACTTCTTTTGTAAATTAGAGTTCTACTTTGATTAGGAGTCCTTCTTTGATAAGGATTAGACTTTATTTTTCAAACTTATATAAAGGCATGAAGCATACGAAAATATTGACTTTTGATTTACGAATATATGTGAGTTTTATTCTCTCTTCATTAGCTCTTGAATTTTCTTGTGTTTGCAAGAAATTCAATTATCGACGATCGACGAGACATCCATCCTCGTTAGTGTGTCATTCATCGTCCCCAGATTCTTTGCGTCGACTATCTAGTTGGGGTATAGGCGAAATCTTGACCTATATCACTTGAGGGTTAGATTCGAGAGGTTTGGGATATTCCGTCTTGTTCGTTCTTCCATTCGGCGTCTCGATAGATCCTTCGTACTAGCGAGGATCGTATCAATAATTGCATAATATGTTCCAAAATAATGTTTTAAACATAATATGATTTTATGGAAATTTTAGAACAAGAATTGCACATAAAATGATAGAATTTCATATAAAGTTGAAAAAGTCAAATGTTGACTTTGAAGTCAAAATAGTTGAATTTAGTCAAAATGTTGACTAAATGTTGACCAAGTCAAAATCATTGACCAAAAACGTTGACCAAGGTCAAATCGCACGAAATTCGATGTCGTGATCTATGTGACGTAGTACGTTTAGTAACTATGTAACTTACGATAAGTAAGTACATTAAAATGTACTTATGTGCTAAAGAGATGGAATATCTCTTATATGAGAAACAAATTCTGAATTGACGTCATTTTTAGGAAACGTCAGAATAAGTCCGACGTTAGCCTTATTTGATGCATAAGACGTTAGACGATGTTCGTCTCATCGAAGCGTGACTAGTGTACTAAAATAAGTTCTTACGCTAAGGTGGGGCGTGTATTTGGCGGAGACATAGAAAGGGACTATAGAAAGAAGCGCATATACTAGGTGGGCTTTATTCAAAACTACATTATTTATTGCTTTACGCAAATGAAAAGTATTTATTCTGATATTTACATTGAGAAATGATGATGAGATGATTACCTGCCCAAAGTGTTAATATTTTTGTGTATGAATCCTATCATATTGTTGGGTAAGCCAACTATGAAAGTGAATCAGTTGTTGGGTAAGCCAACTATGAAAGTGAATCAGTTGTTGGGTCGCTCCCAACTGGGTCGCTCCCAATTTTATAGAATGAATTTGGATCCTGTGCTAGAGGGATGAATATCCTGGTCTATTCCTAGCCTGGAGGTTGAATTCGAGTCTTGTGTTAGAGGGATGAATTCCTAGTCTATTCCTAGCCTGGACTGATGCGCGTTAAGGTGAATTGTGTGCTAAAGGATAATTCTCGGTTGGTCCCAAAGACGTGAAGAGCCTCCTTCTCACGGCGTTTAAGAGAAAGTTATATGAGAAGAGTTATAAGAAAGTGATATGGATCATACACACAAAGAGAAAATGCCTGCGCAGGCGACGTTTTTGAGAAATGTGAAAATGTTTTAGTAAGCGCAAGGCCTTTTCAATAAAACCCTTGCGTCTTACTCAGAAGGGGCAGTGTAATTTAAAGTTGATAAAATATTTTGGCAATGAGCCCACTGAGTGCATTAGTTGTACTCAGCCCTGCATGTTTGTTTTTAAATGTGCAGGTTGAGCTGATCGATGGGATGGAGCAGTGTTGAGCAGTCAGGTCATTCGTTGCTGATAGTAGAACCTTGAATACACATCGTCACATGTGTACTTCACATGTTTTCTGTTGCTAGAATTATGAAATCTTATGTATGTTATGTTTTGTCAAACCTCAAACACTTGAAGCTCTAGAAATGTTATCGATATATGTCACACCGTTCAGTGTATATGTCATTATTCGTTACTTAATCCCATTTATCAGTGACAGTCCCTGCTAATCCGTACTTAGGGTTGGCGGGCTGTTACAAAGTGGTATCAGAGCAGTTCGTTCCTTGAACCCAAATTTCCTTTCAAAGTTGAGTCTAGATTGAGTCACTAGACTTCTAGAGATCAGCTGATTATGCTCAACACTCCATCACATCAAAGTTCAACCGGGAAAGAGGTAAATGACTTTCTTAAAATTTTGAGAATGAGAATGAGAAGTTTGAAAGTGAGATTTATTAAAGTGAAATAAATTTTTGAGAAAATGAAAGTTTTGAAATAAAGAGATTCGAGAATATGCGGTATGTATTGCATATTCAAGGAAAACTCAAGGATTCCAAGAATATGTAGGTATGGGACTGCATATTCATGGAAGACTTAAGGATTTTATATGTGAAAAGAAAATGATTTTCTCAGTTTAGAAGATGAACGAGTTTGAAAGTAAATGCCCCTTTTTCAAAACTTTGAAATGAAAAGTTTGACAAGGAAAATGATATTTCAAAGAGATGAAAGTTATGGGAATTGTTGAAAGTGAAAGTAATTGCAAGCGTTCTGATGAAGTTTTATATTGTTAAGAGAAATTGATATTTGTTCCTAAGCCGGATGCAGAATACCTGGCTAGGATTAATTTGATATGATAATCATGATATATGTGGAGAAGGATGGTATGATGATCCTGTTATGTGTGGAGATGGATGGTATGATGACAGTGAAAGTTGTTGATTCGCTACCAACGTATGATGATGTTATGACGAGTTTGATAGTTGTTGGTTCATTACAAATATATTTTGATGTTATGATGATATTGAAAGATGTTGGTTCGCTACCAACATATGATTATATTATGATGATGTTATATGAGAAAGTGTTGATATAGATATGTCAAAAGTGAAATTTTTGAATTCGTGAAATTCAATGAGCATGATTATTATGAAAGAGATATGTTATGAATGTTTACAGTTCTGAAATTTCCAGTTATTTTGATGATGGGTATGTTATACCAAAAGAACATAGACTGTTTAAGTCGCATGATCCCTTTTGCGAAAGAACATAGAATGAGAACTATGAGAATTTTAGTCTGTCATGCGACAGAATCGAGATCAAAATGAGAATCTCGAGCTGAATAGCGAGAACAAAGAGCAGAAAGTCAAAGAGCAAAGACGAGAATGATGATTTAGAGATAATGAATGTCACTATACTACAGTGACATGAGTATAGTCTTTTGTTTGGATGTTCATGTATAACGGAAATCCAAATTGACTATGACTTTCTCGTTAGAAACGAAATAAGAATGTAATCAAAGAAACAGTTGATACTGATCTTACGACGTATATAGAACGAGAACTCTACAGTGTGATGAGAATCTTAGAATACTACAAGAAAGTAAGATTCTCAATAGTACAAGAAGAGTTATAGCATATGTGTACATGAGAACCTTGGATCACAACTAAAATGAGTTGTGTAAGATTTCGAATCTTATTCATAGCCCAAACTCTGTCATTGAGTTTAACTCTATGACATAATTTCAATTGAGATGTCACTTGAGTTCTCACTTTTTCTGAAAGAAGTTTGCAACCAGAAAATTTCATAAAGCATCCTCTTGAAACCAAACTTTCATATGACTGAGAAAGTATTTGTGATGGGACTGGCCACCCCATATGACCAAAAGAAATCTCAGTACTTGTTATTCTGGTCTTCGGACCCTATTCCCCAATTATTTATTTCAAAGAACATGTTGATTCAAACCTTCCGAGTTGTCATCTTGAAAGGTGGAACCATACCTCTTGAAAGTTGTTATGATGAAATTCTCATCAATCCTTGAAACTAGTAAATATGACGTATGTTGACGTATCTTGTCACCTAAAAGTTTCAGATCAGTAAAGTGATAAACATCAAGATATGATGTAAAGAAGTTCTCGAAGAGACGAGATATATTTCTATGATACACATAGATGGATCGACCCTTGATGGGCTTTCCCAATACTGATAACAGTAAAGTTATACCTCTACATGAGTGTATGTTGACTTATAAACGAGATACTCATTAGCTTTGAGTGCTAGAGTAGAGGTAAAGAAAAGTATATGATATCCTTGGATATAATCTCCTCTTATTATGTTATAGCAAGAAAGATTACAACTTATCTTTTAAGATAATTGTTTGTTCCTAAGACCTCGATAGTAGGTCGGACGTGTTTAAAGTATGGAAAAGAATAAGACTCAGTTGATGGATATAAAGGAATGATAGTATCTCAGTATCAAATTTTCCGCTTTATCCATAAAGCGATAAAGGTTATGTTTAAATAGAATCGTTCCCAAGTATATGAGACTTTGGTTAAACCAAATATAGTGTGATCGATGGATCAAATAATGAGATATGTAAAAAGCTGGGCTAATCCTAGTATTAAACCAAGTATGGGGAAGATATCCCGACGTTGAGACTTGACAATGAAACATTGGTACTTGAAATCTAGGTTATGGTGTACAAACGTACTACCTTACCCGTATAGATTAGAATAATGACGATCTTAATCCTAATAGGGAGAACCAAGGTATAACGGAAGTAATATGACTTTCGGATATTATGCTCAAACAAAGAAGCAAAGTTAAGAAAAGCTGAGGAAATTACTAGCTATACAATTACGGAATAGAGGAAGATATTACGAATTATTCGTAAGATAGTTGATTGTCTTTAGAACCTCGTTAGTAGATAGGACGATGCTAAAGTTAGAAGAACATGAGATTCTTCTAAATGAATATGTAAGAGATAAATAGCCTCCTCGTTAACAAGTCACTCGTTATACCCCTACCCATACGATCATGCTTGAACAAAGTTATTCTCAGGTAATTGAAATCTCCATGAAACCACAAATAGTGAACATAAAAGGGGTGAATGGTTTTACTAAAACCGTCTTATGAGGGGATTGCCTGAAGATGTTATGCATAACTTACGATAAGCATTACGTGAATGCTAATTACATCTTTGTAATTCCAGAATGCTACCTAGACGCGAGCCCGAGCAAGAACTTAGAGGAAGAGGTGGGAGAAGGGTCGAGTCCCACACCCAAAAGAAATACCACAACTACCCCACCTCCACCGATCGGAGAATTGAGGAACTTTTCTAAGGCAAAATCCTCCTACCTTTAATGGAAAAGGAAGTCCGAAGATCTTTGAATAATGGGTAAGAACAATAGAAAGGATATTTGATTTCCTTCGTTATGCAAAGACAAGAGACTATCTTGTGTGACTTTCCAACTCATAGGACCGGTGATTTACGGTGGGAAGCCGAAGAAAAACCCTAACACGAGAACAAATAGATGAATTCACTTGGGAAAACTTTAAGACGGAAATGTATGAAATACATTCCTAAAAGCTATAGAAAGAAAAAGGAAATTGAGTTCTTCAACCTAAAGCAAGAACGCAAGTCCATGACAGAATATGATCGCATCTTTTGCGACACGTCAAGATATGCTCCGGACCAAGTAAACACTGACATGAAAATGTCAGAGAAGTTTAGATCTGGACTAAGGCATGAGATAAAGATGCCTCTAGCAAGTCATGGCAACTTAACATATCTTTGAAGCTCTTAGTCGGGCTTTAGACATTGAGGGCGACAATCTTTAGAGGATAAACTGCTCCCACTTGGTCACATAATGCTAGTGACAAAGGCATGAGGAAATGGGAAGGCAATCTTAGTAATTACAGCCGAGGAAATGTGGGAAGCTTAAATAACAAAAGGCCATGGCAAGGAAACCTGGTGCCACAAAGGCAATTGTGGAAAGGTCCAGTGCTTTCCACTCCAATAGAAGTCCCCAAGAGCATATTAGAGCTATGCCTTGCCCAAAATGTCAAAAGATGCATAAGGGTAAGTGCCTATTGGGCATTTGCTTTAGATGTGGTATGAAGGGCCACTATGCAAATAATTGCCCTAAAAGATGCCAGGAGAAACTAGAAGGCCGAACCAACTAGGCCGTACCCAACCACTTAAAGCGATTCATCTTTCGCCAAAGCAATCACGTCGCGACAATATTACCACCAAAGGCGGAACAAGCGAAGTGGAAACATGGCGGTGCGAAAAACTTCCCAACGTACCTATAGTACTTTCGATCGAAAAGAATACTTTACATTCTGTCATTCCAAAAGCATGCGTAGATAGGATTAGAACCTAAGTCAGAACAAGCAAATCAGGAAAAGAGAATCTTTTCGCCATGGGAGAAATCATGATTGTCAGACATGTTTTCTCAAACTTAGACTTGAACCTAGAATCACTAGAGATCTAGTGAATCACTTGAATATTACACCTATAAGGAATATAGACATAATCTTAAGAATAGATTGGTTAGTCGAAAACCATTCTACGATCCTGTACAAGGAAAGGGAAGTTTCGATCTATATCTTCGAGCAAGAAGTTACGAGTTTCTATGAAGTCCACATGGAGAAGGAAATTCCGACCATACCCACACTACAAATAAGGAGATTATAAACAAGAAAGGATGCCGAGCATTCCCTGTTTATCTAAGCAGAGAATGAAAAGCAGAAATGAAGTTAGAGGATGTGGAAATTGTTTGAGAATTTCTAGATATTCCTGACAACTTAGTAAGATTACCCATGATAAGCAGCTAGAGTTCCATTATCGAGTTAGAACCATTATTAAACCATGTCAAAGGTACCTTTATCAAATGAATTCAAGGAAAGTAAAAGGATAAGGATTCAAATTATAGGCTATAAAATCTAAGCTTCACCGGACCTAGTGTATCACCTTAAGAAACACCCAACTTGCTTATCAAAGAAGAAAGATAGTCCATTAAGAAAGTGTATAGATTATCAAGGATGAATAATCCATTACCATAGATAACTGAGTATTTGGTCAGTGGAAAAGAACAAGAGTAGTCCTGAGAACCGATCTCAATCGGACTATAATCAATTTAAGGCACAAGCCAAAAATGTACCCAAAATGGCTTTCCGAACAAGATATGGCTACTATGAATTTATAGTTATGCCGTTCGGACCAACTAATGCGCCAGCCATGTTCATGAACCTCAAAAATTGAGTGTTCCGCGCATGCTAAGACAAATTGTCTTAAATCTTCATAAATGATGTTCTCATCTATTTTGAAGGGCAAGAAAGAGTATAAAGAGCTCTTAAGAATTATCTTGCAGACATCAAAGTCAAACAAATTTCGCTAAGGTTATTTAAGGCGGATTCAGCTTAAAGAAATAATATTCCTTAGACACATTGTGACTTCCGAAGGAATCCATGTGAACCTGGCAAAAGGTTAAAACAGTGCAAGGATAGAAAAACTAGCCGAACGGATTAAAGGAATGAAAATAGAGAAGGTTGAACAACCAGAGATAATCATGAGTTGTATTGCTACATTCGCTCTGACGTCTAATGTAAGAAAAAGGATAATAGACAAACAGAGGAAAGAATGTCAAAGTCGAAAGGGGTAACACTGCCATATGGGTAGTAGATGATCGACTTACTAAAAGAGCTTATTTTCTGCCTATGCGAATTACTCATGAATCTGATGAGTTAGTTCAAAAGAGATCGTACGTTTATATATGAATACCAAAATCTATTATATCTGATAGAGATTCTAAGTTTGCTTCTAGATTATGGATTAACCTACAAAAGAGACACGAGATTGAACTTTAGCATAATTTTCGCTCACAGACAGATGGACAGTTAGAAAAAGAATTTTATGAACGCTTTAAGATACGTTGAAGACAATAGTCTCGAAATAAAATACAGAATGGAAACATGTTTTACCATTTATTAAGATCACCTGTGACAATAGTTGTCGAGCAACGATTGATATGACCATATGAGGTCCAGTGCAAAAGAAAGAATAGATCACCTCTTTATGGTGATAATAAAAGAAAGAGAGAAGTTCTAAAGCTAGTATTGTGAGTGAAACAATTAAGGTATTTGCCAAAATAGGCAAAGAATGAAAGAAGCTTGTGATAGACAAAAGTCTTACGCCGATGTGCGTAGATATGAACTGCATCTTGAATGCGAGATAAAGTGTATTAAAGTTCTCCATTGAGAGAATTTCAATATTTGGAGAAAAAGGAAGTCGAGATTACGTTTTATAGGACCTTGCGAGATCCTAGAAATGATAAGGCCTAGTAGCCTATAGATTGGTATTTCCACCAAGCTTGGGGAGTATACAAAATGTTTTCCACGTGTTACAGTTAAAGAAAGTATGTTATGGTCCAAAACATGACAATCATGATTCTCTATTCTTGAATCAAGAGATGAATTATGAGAAAGAATCTGTGACTTATTTAAATCATTAGAATCAGCGGTTAAGAAAGAAAGTGTGCTTGGTTGGTGAAAGTCGATAGAGACCATGGACAAAAGAAAGTTACGTGGAAACTTGAGATTGTTATAGTGCAAAGATACCCGTACTTTTACGGTATGCAAATTTCGAGGAAGAAATTTATATTAAGGGGGGTAGAATGTAATATCCCATAGTTTTAATACTTAATTACGGTAATATAAATCGTAATTAGGGTTTTAAACTCGATAATTAAAATCTTAATTAGTCGGCTCAACTTTGACTATGTCACGCCCCAATTCAGGAAGGCACGGATCGGGGTGTGATTAGGGGTGGGGTTAAAGCGGGGAAGAAGGGGATACATATAACATACATGATGAAGATGTGACCATGAAATCGGACAAAGATCTCCTCTATAACTAGGACATATCACGAAGGGAGGGTGCACAAATAATCCACCAAGAATAATATCGATATCATAACCTCGAGAACATGATCTTGGTTTATTATAAGTAATGCGAAAGGCAAAATAGCATTACATCCATCGTCAACTAGACCGGTCGACCACATAGCATGCTCGATCGAGACTCACGTGAGAATAACATAACAAATCTTGTTCCCAATCGGAAAGCAAATAAGGGACAAGAATACATCAATATCGATGCGTATATAACACAACATCGCGGAAGCATAGCATGAAGAACCCGCGCTCCACCTCGGTCGCCGCCGTCCGGCCCTCCTCCATCGGTGAAAAGATTTGAAAAGAGTTTGGGGTGAGTACTAGCGCACTCGGTGGGGTTTTATCATAAATCAAAAGAATCATGAGGCGTGTTGAGCACTTACCTTAGAAGGTTTTAAAGCGTAAACCACTTCTAAGTAAGCAAAATAGATTTTCATTTTTCGATACGATCCGTTATTCATTACTCCCATCATAGAACCATGAACCACGGCTCGGGCGTATCGCCAGCCCATCACATGACATTCATTCGGCCGGAACATATCCGATGGCCCACGCTTGGGCGTATCCGGTAGGCTAACTCGGTGTGGACTTGGGTCAAATCCCCATCGAACCATAACCACCTCATTACCATTTCGTGTGGACTTAGGGGTCTATCCGCCGGAACCATAACCACGTGTTGGGGTCTATCCCCTATGATCAATACTCGAGATGGTGATCAACCCACCGAATAGAGATCCGTGCACAACCATGATAGAACCATATCTTGGATCGAGAACGAGAATAATTTCACAAAAACATTTTACGGCGTACATGTTTTATTTTGAAATATCGAGTAAATAACTCAAAATAAGCATATATAACCCAACTGAGCAGACAAAAGCGTCACCGAGAGATATCTACTGATCCGATGACTTCACCGATCGACTTGGTAGGTACACAGTAACAAGGCGGAAAAACTTTTGGGGTTCTTCCACAAAGCAAAGCAACATCGTGATCAAATGACGATCGTAGCAAAACTAGGGTTTTCGACTTTACGAACCCACATTTGGCACTCTCGGGTTTCAAATCAACTCGATGCAGAAGGAAATATATTCGAGGCATCAAGACTATAATAGGGTACTTTCAAAATATGCATGCATGCAAGTTGACTCAATCTAAGCGGTGAAGAAGCTTCAAAATCGATGCCTATCCTCGGATCTAGGATAAACCATCCAAAATCGATGCATGAAAATGGAAACATAAGCAATATGCATAACGACGAACATGGAATGACAAGCGGCGTTGTAAATGGATAACCGGGCATATCTTCCTTTAGAAAACTCAAGCAACGGAAAACATCCGACATGCGTAAAGCGAAAAATGTAAAACGGAATCGTATTTTAGTAGAATGCATAGCCGGAACTCAAAACCTAAAGGACCCGTGGCAAAGGTGGCCGTCGGCCGCAAACGGCGGCAACGACTCACGGCGGCGGCGGCGATTCGGTGGAGCTTTGTCGGCCAAATTGGCCGGCCTCGGCGTTATCCCATCCGTCCCTTTAGATTCCCGAGTTCTATGCTATCGATCTACTAAAAGGCGGAATCAAAACAAGAAAAGGACAAAATAGAAAACGAGCTGCGGGGGATGGTTGATCGGCGGTGGCGGCTCGGCGGCGGCAAGAATGGCGCCGCCGTGAGCCTTCCGGCTCGATCCCACTCTCCGGCCGCTCCGCAGCGTGCACAGGAGCTGCTCGGCTCTTCCATAAACACGAGAGATGAAGGAAATGAGCGTTGAAAATGAAGGCCCTAGCCTCCTATTTATAGGAAAATTGAAATTTGCAATTGCTTAAGAATGACCCTTTTCGAAAACACAAAAAGCGACATAACTTTTGCAAACGGACTCCAAATTTAGCAAACAGGTACACATGGACACGAAATAAAATACCGGACACAATGACTATAAACAGATATGCTTTTAAAGACTAATGAAAAATCCGGTTTTCGATAACTTCCTGAGTGCCAAACCTTCATGGGTGGTCGAAAACACGCATACTTAGTGTCATGAATTAGTCATAAGACACTCTTCCTGGCGCTCGAGGTTTCGTGATGGTCGCATCACGAAACAAAAGTCAACCTTTGACCTTTTCTCAAAAACGTGCCATGCAAAGCAGAAGCTTAAAAGGCGGGTATTACATCCTCCTCCTTAGAAAATTTCCTCCCAGAAATTTCAAACACGTGGAGAAAACAACTCGAGTCTTGAGCCACGAACTTGTCTTCCAACTCCCACGTAGCTTCCCCTCTCCGTGGTGATTCCACAACACCTTCACCAAGAATCTGCTTGTTCCTCAATTCCTTGACTTCGCCCAAGATAGCCACTAGCCTTTCCTCGTAACTTCGGATCTAGCAAGAACCACTTGGTCATGCTTGATCATGTGTTTTGGGTCGAACACGTACTTTCTCGGTTGAAAGCGTGAAACACGTCATGAACATCTCCGATGCTAGGCGGCAAAGCTAACCTATGAGCAGCGGGCCTATTCTTTCAAGAACTTGAAGGTCCAGCGAACCTCGATGCAACTTACCTCGTTTCCCAAAATGAATGACTCCTTTCGTTGAAACCTTATGAAAACGCGATCTCGATCATGGCGAAGATCCGTCTGACGCTTGTCCGCATAGGACTTACGCACGTCTGAGCTTCCTTGATCCTTCGGCGATCGATCGATAACCTCTACCGTCATTGAACCATCTCGGTCCTAACATCTTCCTCTCGCCCGCCGTCCCAATAAAGTGGCGATCGACACTTCCTTCCGTACAACGCTTCATAGGGAGCCATTCTATGGTGGCACGATAACTATTGTTATAGGCAAACTCTACCAAGGTAGTATCTCTTCCAATTTCCTCCTCGTCGGCCACATTGCCGCATGACATGTCTTCCAAAACACGAATCTTCCTTTCCGACCGACCGTCCGTTTGAGGATGGAATCTTGTACTAAGATTGACTTGGTCCCATGGCTTCCTCGAGACTCCTCCAAAACCTTGATGTGAACCTCGGGTCACGATCGGCGTGTCGATACCGGCACACCATGTAACCGTCGATTTCTTTGGCGTAAAAGGCGAGCAAGCTTATCTAACTGCGTCGTCCGAATCGGTAAGAAATGAGCTAACCGTCGATCATCGGCGACAACCCATATAGCGGTGTTTCCTCTCACCGACAAAATCCATACCGATATGATCCCATTTCCACTCACGGGATTGGTAGCGGTTGCAACAATCTGACGGATGTTGGTGTCTGCTTTCACTGGCGACAAGCGAACAACGTTCCACAAACGCGGCTACATCCTTTTTCATCCCTTCCCACCAAAAGTTCCTCTTAAGGTCTCTGTACATTTTGGTGCTTCCTGGATGAGCTGTATACGGTGCCTCATGAGCTTCACTCATGATTTTATCTCTCAATTCCCTATTGAGTGGCACACATAACCTTCCTCGGAATAGTAGCGCGTTGTCCTTCGCTTCTGTGAAACCCTTGCTATCTTCTAGCCTTGCTTTCAAACGCATCTTCTCCAGGAATTCGTCTCCTCGCTGCGCACTCACGATGGCTTCTCTCGGGTCGGTTCGTTTGTAAAGTGCGATGAATCCTGACCGATTCCGCGGGTGAATCACTTCCGGTGAGCTTCTCGAAATCTCGAATAAGCTCTTTCTCTTGCGTAAGAAGACATCCCAACTTCGCTCTCGACTTGCGACTGAGGGCATCTGCTACAACATTGGCTTTCCCCGGGTGATAACTGATAGAGCAATCATAATCCTTCACCAACTCTAGCCATCTCCTTTGCCTCATGTTCAGCTCTTTTTGTTCAAAGAAGTACTTTAGGCTCTTGTGATCCGTGAAGATCTCACACTTAACTCCATAGAGATTGTCACGCCCCAATTCCCGAGGGAAGGCACGGATGCCGGGGTGTGATTAGGGTGGGGTTAAGCGGGAAGAAGGGGATACATATAACATACATGATAAGAAGATGTGACCATGAAATCGGGCAAAGATCTCTCTATAACTAGGACATATCACGAAGGGAGGGTGCACAAACAATCCACCAATGAGAATAATATCGATATCATAACCTCGGAAAAACATGATCTTGGTTTATTATAAGTAATGCAAGAAAGCAAATTAGCATTACATCTCGTCGACTAGACCGGTCAACCACATAGCATGCTCGTATCGAGACTCGCGTGAGAATAACATAACAAATCTTGTTCCCAATCGGAAAGCAAATAAGGGACAAGAATACATAATTATCGAGTGCGTATATAACACAACATCGCGGAAGCAAAGCATGAAGAACCCCAGCTCCACCTCGGCGTCGCAGTCCGGCCTCTCCTCCATACGTGAAAAGATTTGAAAAAGAGTTTGGGGTGAGTACTAGCGACTCGGTGGGGTTTTATCATAAATCAAAAGAATCATGAGGCCGTGTTTAGAGCACTTACCTTAGAAGGTTTTAAAGCGTAAATCCACTTCTAAGTAAGCAAAATAGATTTTTCATTTTTCGATACGATCCGTTATTCTGTTACTCCCATCATAGAACCATGAACCACGGCTCGGGCGTATCCCTTGACCCCATCACATGACATTCATTCGGCCGGAACATATCCGATTATTGCGCCCTAACGTATCCGGTAGGCTAACTCGGTGTGGACTTGGGGTCAAATCCCCATCGAACCATAACCACCTCATTACCATTTCCGTGTGGACTTGGGGTCTATCCCCTCGTAACCATAACCACGTGTTGGGGTCTATCCCTATGATCAATACTCGAGATGGTGATCAACCCGTGAATAGAGATCCGTGCACAACCATGATAGAACCATATCTTGGATCGGAGCGATAATAATTTCACAAAAACATTTCTGGCGTACATGTTTTATTTTGAAATATAAGAGTAAATAACTCGAAATAAGCATATATAATGACACGAGCAGATTTAAAGCGTCAACCGAGAGATATCTGCGGATCCGATGACTTCACCGATCGACCTTGGTAGGTACACAGTAACAAGGCGGAACAACTTTTGGGGTCACTTCCCACAAAGCAAAGCAACAACGTGATCAAACGACGATCGTAGCAAAATTAGGGTTTTCGACTTTACGAACCCACATTTGGCACTCTCGGGTTTTCAAATCAACTCGATGCGAAGGAAATATATTCAGGCATCAAGACCAATAATAGGGTACCTTCAAAATATGCATGCATGCAAGTTGACTCAAATCTTAGCGGTGAAGAAGCTTCAAAAATCGATGCTTATCCTCGGATCTAGGATAAACCGTCCAAAATCGATGCATGAAAATGGAAACATAAGCAATATGCATAACGAGCGAACATGGAATGACAAGCGGCGTTGAAAATGGATAACCGGGCATATACTTCCTTTAGAAAACTCAAGCGGCGGAAAACATCCCGACATGTAGAAAGCGAAAAGCGTAAAAGCGGAATCGGTACTTTAGTAGAATGCATAGCCGGAACTCAAAACCTAAAGGACCCGTGGCAAAGGTGGCTCGGTGGCCACCGTCGGTGACCAAAGCGGGCGGCGGTCGGCCTTAACTTGGCGGCGGTTTGGCAAATAAGTGACCTCGTGCTTTTCTCGTCCGTCCTTTAGAATCCCGGGTTCTATGCTATCGATCTACTAAAGGCGGAATCAAAACAAGAAAAGGACAAAAACCGAAAAGCGGGCTGCGGGGGGTGGTTGGTCGGCGGTGGTGGCTCGGCGGCGTATGAATGCGCGCCATTGGCACCGGCTCGATCCCACTCTCCAGTGCTTCGCGTGTACAGGCTGCTCGGCTCTTCCGTAAATCTGAGGCGAAGGAAATGAGCGTTGAAAATGAAGGCCCTAGCCTCTATTTATAGGAAAAAGCATTGTGGCATTTGCTATGCATGCGTGCCCTTTCAAAGCATAGCGACGCAACTTTTAACGGACTCCAATTTAGCAAACTTGGTACCCATGGACACGAAATAAAATACGGACACAATGACTATAAACAAGATATGCTTTTAAAAGACCCGATGAAAAGTCCGGTTTTCGATAACTTCCGGTGCCAAACCTTCATGGGTGGTCGAAAACACGCATACTTAGTGTCATGAATTAGGTAATAAGACACTCTTCATAACGCCTTTGAGGTTTCGTGACGTCGCATCACCAAAACAAAAGTCAACCTTTTGACCTTTTCTCGGCGTGCCATGCAAGCGCGAGCTTAAAAAGGCGGGTATTACATCCCTCCTCCTTATAAAAATTTAGTCCTCGAAATTTCAAACACGTGGAGAAAACAACTCGGTCTTGAGCCTGAACTTGTCTTCCAACTCCCACGTAACCTTCCTCTCGTGGTGATTCCCGACACCTTCACCAACGGAATCGCTTGTTCCTCAATTCCTTGACTTCTGGTTCCAAGATAGCCTGGCCTTTCTTCATAACTCGGATCTGAGCAAGAATCACGTGGTCGTGCTTGATCACGTGTTTTGGGTCGAACACGTACTTTCTCGGTGAGAAGCGTGAAACACGTCGTGAACATCTCCGTGCTTGGCGGCAAAGCTAACCTATAGGCAGCGGGGCCTATTCTCGAGAACTTGAAGGTCAGCGAACCTCGGTGGTAACACCTCGCTTCCCAAAGCGAGCGACTCTTTCGTCGGAAACGCCTTATGAAAAGCGATCTCCGTCATGGGCGAAGATCATACGGACGCATGCGCATAGGACTTACTGTCACGAGCTTCCTTGATCCTTCGCTTGATCGATCGATAACCTCAACGTCATTGAACCATCTGGGTCTAACATCTTCCTCTCGCCCACTTCATCCCAATAAAGTGGCGATCGACCTTCCTTCCGCATAACGCTTCATAGGGAGCCATTCTATGGTGGCACGATAACTATTGTTATAGGCAAACTCCACCAAGGTAGTATCTCTTCCCAATTCCTCCTCTCATCGACCACATTTGCTTTCATGACATGTCTTCCAAAACAGAATCGTCCTTTCCGGTGACCGTCCGTTTGAGGATGGAATGCCGTACTAAGATTCGACTTGGTCCCCATGGCTTCTGCGAGACTCCTCCAAAACCTCGATGTGAACCTCGGGTCACGATCGGCGTGTCGATACCGGCACACCATGTAACCGTCACGATTTCCTTGGCGTAAAAGGCGGCGAGCTTATCTAACCCGTCGTCGTCCGAATCGGTAAAATGAGTGACTTCGTCGATCTATCGGCGACAACCCATATAGCGGTGTTTCCTCTCGTGACCTTGGAAAACTCACGGAAAATCCATACCGATATGATCCCATTTCCATTACGGGATTGGTAGCGGTTGCAACAATCTGACGGACGTTGGTGTACGACTTTCACTGGCGACAAGCCAAACATCGTTCCACAAGCGGCTACATCCTTTTCATCCCTTCCACCAAAAGTTCCTTTTAAGGTCTCTGTACATTTTGGTGCTTCTGGATAAAGTATCACGGTGCCTCATGAGCTTCACTCATGATTTTATCTCTCAATTCCCTATTGAGTGGCACACATAACCTTCTTGGAATAGTAGCGCGTTATCCTTTGCTTAGTGAACCCTTGCTATCTTCTAACCTTGCTTTCAAGCGCATCTTCTCCGAGAATTCGTCTCTCGCTGCGCACTCACGATGGCTTCTCTCAAATCCGGTTCGTTTGTCAAATGCGATGAATCCTTGCGATTCCGTGGATGAATCACTTCGGTGAGCTTCTCGAAATCTCGAATAAGCTCTTCCTCTTGCGTGAAGATATCCCAACCGCTCTCGACTTGCGACTAAGAGCATCTGCTACGACATTGGCTTTTCGGGTGATAAGCGATAGAGCAATCATAATCCTTTACCAACTCCGGCCATCTCCTTTGCCTCGTGTTCGGCTCTTTTTGTTCAAAGAAATACTTGAGGCTCTTGTGATCCGTGAAGATCTCACTTAACTCCATAGAGATAGTGCCTCCAAATCTTCAACGCATGAGCAGTGCCGCTAACTCCAGATCGTGAGTTGGGTAGTTCAACTCGTGCGGTTTCAAGCGGCGAGACGCGTAGCTATAACCTTCCGTTCGCATGAGAACACAACCCAAACCAAGTTTGGATGCATCGGTGTAGACCACAAACCCATCGTTCCCTTCCGCACGGCTAACCTTTGGAGCGGTTGTTAGCTTCTTCTTTAACTCTTGAAACTTGCTTCACAAGCTTGGGACCATGAAAACTTGATTCCTTTCACGAGTACATTGCGTCGTCGGCCTTGCCAACTCGAAAACCCTTGATGAAAGCGTCTATAATATCCGCCAAGCCTAGAAAGCTTGAACCTCATTGGCATTAGTCGGAACCTTCCGATTACTACTGCTTCAACCTTCATGGGTCGACTTTGATTCCTTCTGGACCACGATGTGTCCAAGGAACATCACTTCTTTGAGCCAAAACTTCGCACTGCTATACTTGGCATACAACCTCTCGCTCGTAGCGTTTCCCGAGCAGTGCGGAGGTGTTCTTTATGCAACTCGCATTCTTGGAATAGATGAGAATATCATCGATAAAACCGAGCGAAACTATCCGAGATCTTGATGGAAAACTCGATTCATCGGATCCATGAAGGCTGGCTGGCGCATTGGTCGAACCAAAGCGGCATCACGATGAACTCGTAGTGCCCATACCTCGTCCGAGCAGCGGTCTTATAGCGTCCTCCTTCACGATCTTCATGATGGTAGCGACCTCAAATCGATCTTAGAAGACACTCGCTCCTTTGAGCTGGTCAAGCAGATCGTCGATCCTTGGAAGAGGATATCCGTTCTTGATAAATCGACTTATTCAGCTCTACGTAGTCAATGCACATCCGCATTGACCCGTCCTTCTTCTTGTGAGCAGGCTGGCTCCCCACGGCGACACGCTAGGTCGGATAAAACCTAGATCAACAGCTCCTGCAAGCTGCGCTTTCGGTTCTTGCAATTCTTTAGGTGCCATTCTATATGGTGCCTTTGATCTGTGCGGCTCTCGGTTCCAAATCAATAGTGAATTCCACTTGTCTATCGGTAAACACAGCAAGTCCTCGGAAACACGTCCGGATATTCACACACCACCGCTCCTCTTGCAATCGCTTGCGCTGTTCATCGTGCACTGTCAAACTTACAAGAAAGTTTGGCGACTTCCCTCGATCATCCTCGCCTTCGGTCTTTGAGATCATAGCACATAAACACCCATCCTTATGCCGTGGAAACAAACTTCCACTTCTTGGTTTGTTGAAAAGCAACTTCTCTCTCGAGACAACGTATAGTTGCCATGTGCTTTTCAACCAATCCATGTTAAAGATGACGCCGAAATCTTCCATTCCGATGACATGCAAATTGACAAAGGCCTTCGCTCCTGATTTCTACTTCACGGTTACGGCATATCTCTTTTGCCTTTAGCACTTCCCGGACGGGATGCTAATTTGTGGTACTCGTGATTTCTTGGGTACCAAACCCAACCTCTCACGCGATTCTCGAAGCGAAAGAATGTGAGGCTCTGTGATCAAACAAAGCGGCAGGTATATCACTCATATGGATTATACTGCAAGATTTCAGGGGAGCAGGCACTGCTGGCGATTCAAAGCGTACACCCGCTTGCTGCGGTGGCCTTTGGTTTCTTGGCTAGGGTGACCTCTCGCTCCGTTGTTTGTCCTCGGCGAGCATGATTACGCCTCTGCGGAGCTGGGCTGCCTTCTTGGCGGCTGCTGGCAGCCTCCTAACGGACAATCTCGGCGTAATGTCGGACTTCTTACGATAGCACTTTCGGTGCTACCTTGCACGCACTCGCCGAAATGATTCCTTTGGCATTTCGGCACCAAGGTTTCCACTCCACCGTATGGGTTGGAAATTCCTTCCCAAGGTTGCCTTTCTCTTGAATGCTTGATTCCTTGGAATCCTTTGGACCGCTTCTGGTTCCTTGGAACACGATTGCCTTTCCTCGATCTTCCCATTTCCTCTTACTCTTCCTCCGTCGGATGGCTGTCGGGTGGCATCGTTCTCTCTTGGGGCAACATTGACTCAATGTTTAATGCCGGTTCAGAGGGCTGCGCATCGTCGGATCTCGACGACGGCGAATTCCGATCTCCGGTGAGTCTCTCTGAACACATGCGCCTGGCGACCTCGGTGCCAACTGTGTGCGTAGCATAACGTGACGGACGATTGAGCGGATCGTACTCGGTGACCGTCCCTTCTTCCTTGGCGAAGATTCCGAACTCGTTTGCCTTCTCGCATAAGCATGAGCACGTGCTTTTCCATGAGTTCTTCCTTGAAATCTTCCCACGTATACCTTGCCCCTTGTCACGGTGTTGGGGTCCTTCTCACGGATTCCCACCGTAAATCGGCCTCATCGGTTAGGCGAAAGATCGCGCAATTCAGACTTTTACGCTTCTTCGCACCGATGTATTGAAGATCCTTTCGATGGATCGTATCCGATTCTCGGCGTCGATCGGTTCGCGAGACCGTCGAATGTGAGGATTACACTGCGAAAACTCTCAATCGCATGCCGGCCCGAACCAAAGGTGGTTCTGGGCTTCTTCCACATTATTGTTCCTCACGGTTCCTTGTTCTCGGCATTCTGCCGGCGTTTGAAACATTAGAAGCGCTTGGCATAGATAACGGGTATCATCGCATAACATATATCATCACCCATATCACATATCATCACATATATCACATATCACGCACGATCACATATAATCATGCAATCATCGACATATCATAGTTATGCATTTCACATAACATCATCATCACACATCACATAGATCATATATCATCATGGCATAGCTCATATCACATATAAGCATCAAAACATAAACATCTGTCATAGACGGCGTTAGTATCAAGTAATATTCGGTGTCCATGAAGAGCGTCAAAATCAAGATCAAGGTATGTCGGTCGAAAAGGTCGGATATGAGCAAAAGAATCGACTCGGTCCTTTGTCAGCAGATGCCGCTCTGTCCATGCTTCTAGCGATTTCTGCTGGCATCCTTTGTACACACCGACTACCTAGATCCTTGTCCTCCATATCCATCCACTATTCCCGCTAGTCCAGTGGTTCCATTCTCTCTCCTCATCTTCCCTTTCCTTCCAATCGAGGCTTGAATTGGTGCCGGCGTAAAAGCGATCCTGCATGGAAGCAAGCCTCTCTTTGGTATGATCCCATCAAGTCGTGCTCGATTGCACGAGTATCGGGGGAAAGGCGTGCTGAGTCCCCATCTGCGGCGCTTGCTTCCTCAATGTGCCCGATCTCATGAGTCATCGGCTATGGATCACCGGTCCTCCGAATCCTCACTATCCTCCTCGTTCTCATCCGGGTCCTCCTCTTCTTCCTCGAGTCGTCTTCCACGGATGCCGGCGCCACGGTTCGGTGGCATGAAGATCGATCACAGGCTTCTTCGTTTGCCTTTGTCGGACGGACAATACCTCTCGATCTGGAAGTTCGCCTCAAAGTCATTGGGTCCTCCGGAAGGTAAGGATCGTCGATGGTGGTGTAGTGGCGGTGTATCTGATGCCTTTGGCGATCGCTTTGATTGATGGTTGTTCTCCCAGCGACTCTTGGGAACATCATCCCTATCATCGATCGGATCGGTCCTCGAGGTGTCTCGCAACCACATCCTCCTCGGATGGTATACCTCGGTGGTGCATCCCTTGTCTCCATACTCGAGCGCGAACTCGGTAAAGTCGAGGTAAGGTGCCTCGTGATAGGATCCCGTCGAACAACACATGTCCTTTCCGCCCACGGTTGCCATCCGTCGGTAGCCTTTCGGTCATCCGATAGTAGGCCTCGATTCGACACTTTCCCGTCTCGAACCTTTCTCCCCAACAAATCTTCCGAAATACTCCCAATGGCTCATGAATAATCGGGTACATTCACGAATTTACGGATATGCTCATCCGATTCGTGAGATCTTAACCAGCGTTATGCGGGCCTTTGAATATCCATAAACATACATGTTAGTTCACCATAAAACAACAACAAATATTCACGTTTCCTTTACCATCCCGGTCATACGGGTATTCATATCTCATACACATGTTCACTTGACACATATCAATATAAATATCGATATAATCACGTAAGCAAATCTGAGTTCACTTACAAGCACTTTCGTTTATCAAAATAAACAAGATTTTCAATCAACAATATATTGCTATGTAAACACATAGACTTACATCAACCATACGTGATCACATTAATCACATCATATCATATAAGCGATTTTCACATCACGACCACATGGGCGCTTTGTTCCATCAACAATCACTTCCACATCCATATCACCATTCAACCATACCTCATCCACATCACGTTTACATCGCGTAAACTCTTACCAGGCCAAAACACATGAAACCAAGATCATATCAAGCATCACATAGCCACATAAAGCATCAGCAAATAAACACATACCTCATCCCCTTTTTAAAGGAGGCGGACTGACGGTGAGCTGAGGGTAGCTGTACCTGATGAACAGTTTAGAAGAACAAGTTCTAAACACTCAATTTCAAGAACGCACACGATATAAAGCAAGCGAGCTGCTTTGATATCAAACAATATGACACATACCCAAGCGAGAGAAAAGCGCTCGATGCAAGTCGGTATCGGATAACAAAGATAGATGTCAGGGCCAAGAACACTGCTCGATACCAAGCTGGTATCAGATAACAAAGATAGATGTCAGGGCCAAGAACACTGCTCTGATACCAAGCTGTCACGCCCAATTCCCGAGGGAAGGCACGGATGCCGGGGTGTGATTAGGGTGAGGGGTTAAGAAAGCGGGGAAGAAGGGGATACATATAACATACATGATAAGAAGATGTGACCATGAAATCGGCGACATCTCCTCTATAACTAGGACATATCACGAAGGGATGGGGTGCACAAACAATCCACCAGAGAATAATATCGATATCATAACCTCGGAAAAACATGATCTTGGTTTATTATAAGTAATGCAAGAAAGCAAATTAGCATTACATCCTGTCGACTAGACGGTCAACCCATAGCATGCTCGTATCGAGACTCACGTGAGAATAACATAACAAATCTTGTTCCCAATCGAGAAAGCAAATAAGGGACAAGAATACATAATTATCGAGTGCGTATATAACACAACATCGCGGAAGCAAAGCATGAAGAACATGACTCCACTTTCGATGCGCCGTCCAGTTTTCCTCCATACGTGAAAAGATTTGAAAAAGAGTTTGGGGTGAGTACTAGCGCTTTTCGGTGGGGTTTTATCATAAATCAAAAGAATCATGAGGCCGTGTTTAGAGCACGAGCACTTACCTTGAAGGTTTTAAGCGTAAATCCCTTCTAAGTAAGCCAAAATAATTTTCATTTTCGATACGATCCGTTATTCTGATTACTCCATCATAGAACCATGAACCACTCGGAGCGTATCCCATGACCCGTCACATGACATTCATTCGACCGGAACATATCCGATGGCCAGCCGACATTATCCGACCGGCTAACGTGTGGACTTGAAGTATAATCTCCGAACCATAACCACCTCATTACCATTTCCGTGTGGACTTAGGGTCTATCCCGCCCGAACCATAACCACGTGTTGGGGTCTATCCCTTATGATCAATACTCAAGATGGTGATCAACCCTCGAATAGAGATCCGTGCACTGACCATGATAGAACCATATCTTGGATCGAGAGAAAGTAATTTCAAAACATTTTTACGGCTACATGTTTTATTTTGAAATATCGAGTAAATAACTCGAAATAAGCATATATAACCCGACTGAGCAGGTCCCGTCAACCAGAGAGATATCTGCGGATCCGATGACTTCACCGATCGTGTAGGTACACAGTAACAAGGCGGAGAAACTTTGGGGTCACTTCACAAGCAAAGCAACCGTGATCAACGGACGATCGTAGCAAAATTAGGGTTTTCGACTTACGAACACATTTGGCACTCTCGGGTTTTCAAATCCTCGATGCGGAAAGGGAAATATATTCGGGCATCAAGACCAATAATAGGGTACCTTCAAAATATGCATGCATTGAGTTGACTCAATCTTAGCGTGAAGAGCTTAAAATCGATGCTATCCTCGAGATCGGATAGACCGTCAAAATCGATGCATGAAAATGGAAACATAAGCAATATGCATAACGGCGAACATGGAATGACAAAGCGGCGTTGAAAATGGATAACAGGGCATGTCTTTCCTTTAGAAAACTTCGAAAAGCGGAAAACATCCGACATTAGAAACGAAAAAGCAGAAAGGAATCGGTACTTTAGTAGAATCATGCAGGAACTCAAACCTAAAGGACCCGTAGCCAAAGGTGGCTCGGTGGCCACCAAATCGTGCGACCAAAGGCGGTCGGTGTATCTGGCGGTTTGGCAAATAAGCGGCTACAGCCGTTTCTGCCAGATCCTTTAGAATCCGAGTTCTATGCTATAGGATCTACTAAAGGCGGAATCAAAACAAGAAAGGACAAAACCAAAAAGCGGGCTGCCGGGGTGGTTGGTCGGATGGTGGCTCGGCGGCACTGATGGCGCCCAGGCTCCCAGGCTCGATCACCTCTCAGTGGCTTACATCGTGCAAGGCTGCTCGGCTCTTAGTAAACAAAGAGGCGAAAAATGAGCGTTGAAAATGAAGGCCTAGCCTCTATTTATAGGAAGCAGTGCTTGCTTACTTGGCTAGCTTTAGAAAGCGCGCTAACTTTTGCAAACGGACTCAATTTAGCAAACTTGGTACCCATGGACCGAAATAAAATACGGACACAATGACTATAAACAAGATATGCTTTTAAAAGACCGATGAAAGTCCGGTTTTCTGATAACTTCCGGTGCCAACCTTCATGGGTGGTCGAAACACTGCATACTTAGTGTCATGAATTCGTGCATAGACACCTCTTCATAACGTAGGTTTCGTGGCGGTGCATCAAACAAATCGACCTTTTGCCTTTTCTCGAAAAAGCGTGCCATGCAAAGCGAAGCTTAAAAAGGCGGGGTATTACGAGATAGGTGCTCCAATCTTCGCATGAGCATGCCGTTAACTCGGATCGTGAGTTGGGTAGCTCAGGCTCGTCGGTTTCAAGCGGCGAGGCAGCGTAGCTAGTAACCTTTCAGTTAGCATGAGAGCGACCTCACAAGTTTGGATGCCGGTGTAGACCACAAGACCCATCGTTCACTGTCAAACTTACGAAAAGTTTGGGACCCTCGATCAGTCATCTGCCTGGTCTTGAGGATCATTAACTTGATAACACAATTCTTATGCGTGAAACAAGCTTCCCACTTTCAGCGGTTTGAAAAGCAACTTCTCTCGAGGACAGCGTATAGTTTCCATGTGCTTTTCAACCAATCCATGCCAGATGACCAGAAATCTTCCATTCGATGCATGCAATTGCGAAAGCCTGCTCCGATTTCTAACTCTGCGTTACAAATCTCTTTTGCCTTTAGCACTTCCGGCGGGATGCTAATTTCCAGAGTACTCTGTATTTCTTGGTACCAAACCAACCTCTCACATGCGATTTTCAAGCGAAGAATGTGAGGCTCGCATATCAAACAAAGCGGGTATATCACTCATATGGATTGCAAGATTTCGGAAGCTTGGCTGCTTGCGATTCAGCGTACACCGCTGCTTGCGGTGGCCTTTGGTTTCTGGCCTAGGGTGACCTCTGCTCAGTTGTTTGTCTCGGCGAACATGATTACTACTGCTGGGCTGGATCTTTGCTACTTGCGCTTTAGCCTCCTATCCTGCTGACAATCTCGGCGTAATGTCCGAGACTTCTTACAATGATGCTTTCGGTGCTACCTTGCACCGCGAAATGATCTTTGCATTTACGGCACCAAGGTTTCCATCGCCGCATGGGTTGAAATTCCTCCCCCAAGTTGCCTTTCTCTCGGCTTGATACGCTTCGTTGGCAGAATCAAGGCCGCTACTGGTTCCGAACACTGATTGCCTTTCCTCGATCTTCCCATTTCCTCTTACCCTCTTCCCGTCCAGGTGCAATTTGTCTGGTGCATCGTTCTCTCACAGGCAACATTGACTCAATGTTTAATGCCGGTTGAAGAGCTGCGTCGTCGAGATCTACACGGTGACGGCGAAATTCAATCTACGGTGAGAGTCCTCTTGAACACATGCGCCCTGCGACCTCGGTTGGGCCAGTGCGTAGCATAACAGGCAGCGATTGAGCGGCGATCGTGCTCGGTGACCGTCCTCCTTCGTGGCGAAGATTCCGAACTTCGTTTTGCGCTTGCTGCACTGTAGCGCCCGAGCACGTCCTTTCCATGTTCTTCTGAAATCTTCCCACGTATACCTTGACTTGCTTCGATCAGGTGTTAGGGTCGCCTCACGGTTCCCACAATCAGCCTCATCGGTTGGTTGAAAGATCGAGCAGTCGACTTATCCTTCTTCCCCGGTAGATGTATTCGAAGATCCTTTCGTTGGATCGTATCCGTTTCGCGTGATCGGTTGCGAGACCGTCGAGCGTAAGGGAGGATTACGCTGCGAAACTCGATCGCATGCGGCTGGAGCCAAAGGTGGTTCTGGGCTTCTTCCACGTTATTGTTCCTCTGATTCCTTGTTCTCGATTACGCGGCGTTTGAACATTAAAAGCAGGCTTCGCATAGAATACGGGTATCATCGCATAAACATATATCATCACCCATGCACATATCATCACATATACCACATATCACACGATCACATATAATCATGCAATCATGTCAACATATCATCGTATGCATTTCACATAACTATTATCATCCACATCACATAGATAATATATCAGTCATGGCATAGCTGCATCAGCATCGAAGCATCAGAGCATAAACATCTACATAGAGACAGCGTTAGTATCGGTAATATTCGATGTCATGAAGGGTGTCCAAAATAAATCAAGGTATGTCGAGTCGAAAAGGTCGGATGTGAGCAAAATCGACTCGGTCCTTTCTCAGAATGCCGCGTCTCATCTTCTTGACTTCTGCTGATCTGCATTACACACGAAACTACCTGATCCACCATCTCCATATCCGTCCACTATTCCCCCTTTCGTCCCAGCGGTTCCATTACTGCTCTCCTCATCTTCCCTTTCCCTTCCGGGCTTGAATTCGGGCTAGCGGTGAGCGATCCTGCATGGAAGAAGCTCTGGGTATGATCCCGTCCAGGTGCTCACGATACTTTAGTGTCGGTGAAAAGCAGTACTGGAGTCCCACATGGCGCTTGCCCTTCCCAATGCCCAGACCTCACCGATTAGTGCCATTATACGGATCCACGGGTCCTCCGAATCACTTACTATCGCTATACGTTCTCATCGAGTCCTATTACTTCCGCGGTGCTTTCTGCGGATGCTGACTGACACGTTTTGTGGCATGAAGATTCATAGTCAGGCTTCTGCTGTCGCAGCAGCCGGACCGAATATCTCTCGTCGCGAAGTTCACGCCAAAGTGCGTTAGGGTCCTCGGAAGGTAAGGATCATCGATGGAGGTGTAGTGGTGGTGTATCTGATCTTGTGCATCGCTGATTGATGGTTGTTCTCCAGATGGCTCTTGAGAACATCATCCATCGTCGATCTGGATCGGTCCTCGGTGTCTGCAACCACATCCTCCTCGAGATGGTATACCTCGGTGATTACGTCCCTTTGTCTCCATACTCGAGCGCGAACTCGAGAAGTCCAGGTAAGGTGCCCGTGATAGGATCTGTCTGAACAACACATGTCGCTTGCTTTCTAGCCATACGGTTGCCACGGTTAGCCTTCGGTCATCCGATAGTAGGCCAATCATTGACACTTTCCCTGTCTCGAACTTTCTCCATAACATTACAAATCTTCCCGGAAATACTCCCATGGCTCGTGAATATTGGGTACATTCCACGAATTTCTGGATATCTCATCTCGTTCGTGAGATCTCGACCAACGTTGTCGGGCACGAGAGTATCCGATAAACCTACATATTAGTTCACCTAAAACAACAACAAATATTCACTTTCCTTTACCATCCAGTCATCGGTAATCTCTCATACAAGTTCATTTGACACATATTCATATCATTATCAATATTTATCATAATAATCACGTAAGCAAATCGGGATTCACTTAAAGCACTTTCGTTTATCAAAATAAACAAGATTTTCAATCAACAACATATTGCTATGTAAACACATAGACTTACATCAACCATCGTGATCACATTAATCACGTCGTATCATATAAGCGATTTTTCACATCACGACCACCGAGGCCCTTTTGTTCCATCAACAATTGCTTCCACATCCACGTCACCATCCGACCACTCTCCACATCACGTTTACATCGTGTAAACTCTTTTGAGCAAAACACATGAAACGAAGATCATATCAAGACATCACGTAACCACATAAGCATCGGCAAATAAGACATACCTCATACATTTTAAGGAGATTGGGTCGGTGGCTGAGGTAAGATGACACGATAAGCAGTTTAGAAGAACAGTTCTAAACAACTTCCCATTTCAAGACGCACAAGATATAAAGCAAACGACTGCTTTGATATCAAAGCAACATGATACACATACCAGAAGCGGAGGAAAAGCGGTCGATACCAGCTTGTCGGTAACAAGATAGATGTCGGGGCGAGAACATCGCTCGATAGCAGTACATCGCCCCATTCGAGGAAGGCACGGATGCGGGGTGTGATTAGGGGTGGGGGTTAGAGCGGGGAAGAAGGGGATACATATAACATACTGATAAGAAGATGTGACCATGAAATCGAGGCGACATCTCACTCTATAACTAGGACATATCACAGAGGGAGGGGTGCACAAATAATCCACCAGAGAATAATATCGCTATCATAACCTCGGAGAACATGATCTTGGTTTATTATAAGTAATGTGAGAAAGGAAATATCATTACATCACATCGACTGACCGTCGACCACATAGCATGCTCGTATCGAGACTCACGGCGAGAATAACATAACAAATCTTGTTCCCAATCGAGAAAGCAAATAAGGGACAAGAATACATCAATATCGATGCGTATATAACCTGACATCGCGGAAGCATAGCATGAAGAACCGCGGCTCCATACCGTCGCCCGTCGAAGCCTCTCCATCATGAAAAAGATTTGAAAAGAGTTTGGGGTGAGTACTAGCGCTCAGTGGGAGTTTTATCATAAATCAAAAGAATCGTGAGGTGCCAGGCACTTACCTTAGAAGGTTTTAAGCGTAAATCACACAAGTAAGCAAAATAGATTTTCATTTTTGATACGATCGTTGATTCTGTTACTCCCATCATAGAACCATGAACCACGGCTCGGGCGTATCCGCCAGCCCGTCACATGACATTCATTCGGCGGGAACATATCCGATCGGCGCGCTACGTATCGGTGAGCTAACTGGTGTGGACCGGAGTGAAATCCCATCGAACCATAACCACCTCATTACTTTAATTGTGGACTTGGGTCTATCGCCGGAACCATAACCACGTGTTCGAGGTCTATCCCTTATGATCAATACTCGAGATGGTGATCAACCCGAATAGAGATCAGATGCTGACACATGATAGAACCATATCTTGGATGGAGAACGATAATAATTTCACAAAAACATTTTCAGTACATGTTTTATTTTGAAATATCGAGTAAATAACTCGAAAATAAGCATATATAACCCAACTGAGCAGGCAGCGTCGCGAGAGATATCTCGGATCAGATGACTTCATAGATCGCTTTGGTAGGTACACAGTAACAAGACGGAAAAACTTTGGGTTACTTCCACAAAGCAAAGCAACATCATGATCAAGCGGCGATCGTAGCAAAGCTAGTTTTCGACTTTACGACCCACATTTGGCACTCTCGGGTTTCAAATCAACTCGATGCAGAGGAAATATATTCGAGGCGTCAAGGCATGAATAGGGTACTTTCAGTGCATGCATGGTTGAAATCTTAGCGTGAAGAAGCTTAAAATCGATGCACATCCTCGGATCTAGGATAAACCTCCAAAATCGATGCATGAAAATGGAAACATAAAAATATGCATACGACGAACATGGAATGACAAGCGGCGTTGAAAATGGATAACCGGGCATGTCTTGGCTTTAGAAACTGAAGCGGCAGAAACATCCAAGCGAGCAGCAGGAAAAATGGAACGGTATGCATTAGTAGAATCGCGAACCTGAAAGCTAAAGGACCGTGGCAGGTGGCCGTCGGCCGCAAGCGGAACTTGACAACTCGGCGCGATTTGGCGGAGCTTTGCGGCCAATGGCGGCATCGGCGATTATCCGTCCCTCCTTTAGATTCCGAGTTCTATCTATACGATCTACTAAAAGCGGGATCAAAACAAGAAAAGGACAAAAAAAAGCGAGCTGGGGGGATGGTTGATCGGCGGTGGTGGCTCGGATAATGCGCCGTGAGCCTTCCGGCTCGATCCCCTTCTCCAGGCTCCCCGCGTGCACAGGCTGCTGGCTCTTAGTAAACAGAGAGGCAGAAATGAAAGCGTTGAAAATGAAGGCCCTAGCCACTTTATAGGAAAATTGATTGATTCTTTGCTTATAGCGACCCTTTTAGCATGCGGCTAACTTTTGTAAAGCGGAAAATTTAAAACCGGTACCCGTGGACACGAAATAAAATCCGGACCAATGATATAAACAGATATGCTTTTAAAGACGATGAAAGTCGGTTTTCGATAACCAGTGCCAAACCTTCATGGGTGGTGAAAACACGCATACCAGTGTCATGATTCTTCATAAGACACTCTTCACAACGAGTTTCGTGACGGTATCGCCATGAGCAAAATCACCTTTGACCTTTTCTCGAGCGTGCCATGCAAAGCGAGCTTAAAAACGGGTTATTACGGACTACGCGATAATTGGATAATTCATGTGTGATATTCCGATGCTAGTGAATTAGGAATATAGTTTACGATATTCTTGAGCGTATATTCAATCGAGTAAAATTCGGCGAGTTAAGTCTTACGGTATTTTTAAGCATTTAAGCTTAAATTTTGAGATTTCCTATTATATAGGATTAAATAAAGTTGTTACAA
Source organism: Salvia rosmarinus (assembly GCA_036937905.1). Classification (NCBI taxonomy): domain Eukaryota; kingdom Viridiplantae; phylum Streptophyta; class Magnoliopsida; order Lamiales; family Lamiaceae; genus Salvia; species Salvia rosmarinus. The sequence continues at coordinate 33,990,900 of CM072824.1, read as the reverse complement.
ATTTATTTTGAACATTTTAGAATAATTCAATTATGTGAATTTAGAGGCGTTTCAACGTCTACGTTTATAGATAATTCGATAACTTGGCCAAAAATCATGGAATTATAAAATTCAAATTCCTATGATTATTTTATTATATAAGGGCATTATTTATCATTAAAATAATGCTATAGAATTCTGAATTAAAAGTATCGATATTTAGGGTTTGAAAACCTAATTTTAAAAATTAGGATTTTGAGTTCTAAAAGTGTTTTAAATATTTTCTATGATTAAATTCATCATCTATGACTATAATATATCATATAACTATGTGTTAGCTATTTAATACAAGAAAATAAAATATTTGGAATTATCATCCAGTTTTTAAAACTAGGGTTTCTAAACATAAATTAATTGTAATTCTTGGATTGATGATGTAACATAATTATTATATTAATATGATATTATTAAGGATAAGATAAGGTTCATCATGAATTATACAGTGGGAGGCCAACTTGTGTACAAAATCTTAGAAAATTCCATTATTTTATGTGATAAAATTGATAAATATCGACTATAATTAATGGGAGGCTATGAGTTGTATCTTATCCTATATTAGGTGTAAATTAGTGTATGTATTCAAGTGGAACAAGTAATCTACCATCTTTGTTTGATAGTGGCGAAAAAATGAAAAAAAGGGTGACCAAATGTGAATACATTTAATTAAAAGATAAGATAAGATAAGATAAGATAAGATAAGATAAGATATGATAAGGATAAAATTTTGTCCATATCCTCAAGTGGTGGCGAAAATGAGGACCAAATTATGCAAGTTGATTTGTGATATTTTATGTGTAATAATTACCTACAACTTGCATAGAATCATAAATATAAGGTGAGCATTTCATTTTCCCATTTTGCTCCCATAGTCCGAAAATAATAGGAAATTGAGAGGAGAGTTCATCGTCTTGTTCACTCAACTTAGAACAAATAAACCACTTCGATTAAATCGACAGATTAAAGGTTAGATTTCTTATGAGCTTGTATACATGTTAGAATTTTGATTTTCATCAGTTAGAATTCATGTTATGAGCTTAGTTGTAGGTGTGATTTTCGGAAATTATGGAATTTGTGCTAAAATGTTTAGATATTGTGTTTATATGATATTATTGAGCATATGTATGATTATATCACAAATCGAGCATGATATTAAATCTTGTAAAGGGCCAGGAGATATTTGAGGGGATATATTGATGATTGATTTTTAATTATTGATTTGAGCATAGAATCATGATCTAGAGTATTAATTATGCTTATATGAATTTATTAGAATTTTTGGAAAACTTAAGTACATTCTATGAATTTCAAAATTATAGAACATAATAACATGTTGTGATATAATCCATGTTTAAGTGTTATCATAGCATATTGATAGTGTAGATTCATAATATAGTGTTTTATGAATTTATTGGATTTGTTAAAAATTATTTGGACCTAAGTCAATTTTAATATAGGAGAATTTAATTAAATAGTTCATAATAAATAAAATTATGTTATACGAGGATACTTATAGTTGATTATGTGTTATGTGATTTTATTGGAATTTTGGAAAATGGTTGCTTAGTCAATTGAAGCTTTCGAAAACCATAGGTTATGTGTACTAATGTTATAAATTTATTTTATAAGATATAATTGCAATAATTTAATGTGCTATGGCCAAAATTTTAATTTTTTAAAACATAGTATTGATTTTATAGGATAATTTTATGAAGCATTAAATTGACACATAAAATGATTATGAATTTCATATAAAGTTGAAAACAGTGTCAAATCCGATTGACTTTGATAGTGCAGAAGATAGTCTTGTGCCAGCGTTCTTATTGTCGACTAACGTATTGATTGACGTATGGAGATGTTGATATGGCCATAGGTTACAGAAATTTGGTATCTATTGGACCATGGAGATATGTGAGCGGTTGAGACAAATCCTTTTCGAGGAAGTGATCAGAAATTAATTATCATATAGGCGTTTTTATATCGAAGATTTAGGATCTAGAGTCTGTCTATTAAAACTTCTTTTGTAAATTAGAGTTCTTTTATTAGGTTTGACTTTATTTTGAATATATAGGAGTGCATGTCTTAGACTTTTGATTTACGAATATTCGAGTTAGGACTCTGAATTATCTTGTGCCAATTCTTGCGTCGACTATCTGTTCGTATAACGACATTTTACTATAGTGGGGGTTCGAATCTTGACCGTTATTCGGGTCTTGAAGATCCTCTTACAGAGATCGTAGCATATATCAATAATTGCATATATGATATGAAAAATGAATAAAATTTAAACAAAATTGACATAAGATAATTCATGTTGAAAGACGTTTCTAAGTCTTTGAAATAAGAAAATGCGTTGACAAGTTAATCATACCGTGACCGAGCGATGGCTATGTCATGATCTTATGTTAGAACTGAACTCGATAAGTATGGCGTCCTTTGAAGCGAATTAGTTGAGATCGTAAAGCCTTGACATGTCTTTGTTGGCGACGTAGTGTACTAAAATAAGTTCTTCGTTAAGGTGGGGCGTGTATTTGACGGAGACAGCAGAAAGGGACTATAGAAGCTGCATATACCGGTGGGCTTTATTGAAAACTACATTGTTGTGCTTTACGCAAATGAAAGTATTTATTCTGATGTTTTGAGAAATGATGATGAGATGATTACACCCAAAGTGTTAATATTTTGTGTATGAATCCTATCATATTGTTGGAAGTTGACTATGAAAGTGAATCGGTTGTTGGGTAACCCGACTATGAAAGTGAATCGGTTGTTGGGTCGCTCCAATTTTATAGAATGAATTTGGATCACATGCTAGAGGATGAATATCACGGTCTATTCTAACACGGAGGTTGAATTCGAGTCTTGTGTTAGAGGATGAATTCCTAGTCTATTCCTAGCACGGATAGGCGTTAAGTTTGTGTGCAAGGATAATTCTCGGCCGGTCGACGTGAAGGAGCCTCCTTCTCGGCGTTTAAAGAAGAGTTATATGAGAAGAGTTATAAGAAAGTGATATGGATCATACCACAAGAAAATGCTGCGTGACGTTTTGAAATGTGAAAATGTTTTAGTAAGCGCAAGGCCTTTCAATAAAACCCTGCGTCTTTCCGGAAGGCGGTGTAATTTAAAGTTGATAAAATTTTTTGGCAATGAGCCTTGAGTGCATTAGTTGTACTCGTTTGCATGTTTGTTTTTAAATGTGCGAGTTGAGGCGTCGATGGGATGGGCGGTGTTGGCGGTCGGTCATTCGTTCGATAGTAGAACCTTGAATACACATCGTCACATGTGTACTTCACATGTTTGTTTGCTAAATTATGAAATCTTATGTATGTTATGTTTTGTCGAACCTCAAACATGAAGCTCTAGAAATGTTATCAATATGTCACACGTTGGTGTATATGTCATTATGTTACTTAATCCTTTATCGTTGTGATCCACCTAATCCGTACTTAGGGTTGGCGGTCTGTATAACCAAAGATAGTATCGAGCAGTTGAATCGAACAATTCGCTTAAAGTTTATCTAATATTATCGAGAACTTCTATGAGATACGGTGAAATTTTCGATACTTCCATCACACATTAGGAAGAGCGATTTTCTATAGCATTGTCATAGATTGTCCGCTTTCGACATTGGGTTTAGGCAAGCGGGATACTGATCCGGAAGATCAAAGCACGAGTCTTGATCCGTTCCACCTGACAGTTCGCGGTAAACACGAGAGAAAACTCCTCGTGTTGCAATTAATTATATAGGTGCATACTAGGGATATAATCAATGTATGGTGAATTAAACATCAGATAGATCCTCGGGAGAGGTTAAATCGATTTCCTTGACTTCTTGTTAGGAAATTTTTTATTACTCCCAACTCACGATTCCCACTCTTCGGTCGATCGACATTAACTTTGATGGATTAGGATTACGGGTGGGTGTTGGGGTCGGATCAGCGTAATCTTTTCGGGATGCATTTCCATTTCCATATCAAGTGCCGATTAAAGTCTCGCATAGGACATTGGAGGTTGACTTGCCGATCTATCCTCGTTTCTTGGCGTAATCGAGCAAAATAGCTCAACCATTTTCTCATCACATTATCGACCATATAAAGGTTCATACCGAGCCAATTTGCGAACTCTCTGTCATTACTCCGCTATAGTCTTCTTCCCTTGCTTAAGATTAGCAAACTCGATCTCTTTACATGCTGCGATAGCTTCGTGGAATGTATTTTGCGGAGTTCTTCCTTGGCTTCACGTGAAGATGTCCGGTACATTGCGGCGTGAAATTTTCGAGACTCACGATGTCTAGGATCCGCTTTGGTTGGAAGAGATACATAGTATACCTCTCGATCGGTGCATTCCAAAATCGAAAAACGGTCCATAGCTACAACCCACTCTTCGACTTCGGATGGATCACCGGATCCACTAAAAGTTGTAGATTTTGGCAAAGAAAAGTTGACAATTTTGCGATCGGTGAGGAGATGATTGGTTAGGTGAGTTACGAGGTGTAGGTTGACTCTCTTGAGTCTCTTCTCAGTGTTGGGTTTAGATCGTCCTCTCGGCATCTTGAAAGGTTTGAGGATTTGAATATCGAATCGAGGAAACATTTTTTATCACATAACAAGTAAGAGATACATAGCATACACTCTCGATCGGTGCATTCCAAAAATTAGAAAACACGGTCCATAGCCTAACCCGCTCTTGACGGATGGATCACGGATCCACAAAAGTTGGTGGATTTTTGTCACATCCCTAAATCCTAAGTAGGATTTAGAAGGGATTAACAACTCTAAACGGTATAATTAAATAGGAAATTCTCCTAACAAAGCCGTAATTCATATGACAAGCATGTTCTTGGACTTTAGTACATAACTTAAGTTCTGCGTGAGGAAAACATGTGATATGTATATGACGATGTACTATCAAGGTATAAACTTTTGATAAATATTCTATTGCTCAACCTTGCTCCATCCATAAATACGCTCAACTGCTGGTTTAAAAACAAACATGCGGTGAGTACAAGAATACACTTTCGATGGACTCATGCCAAAACATTTGATAATATTCAATTCTGTTGCCAATGTCGGGTAAGTCGCAGGGTTTTAGTTAAAAGGCACATGTCTTACTAAAACATTCAGATTCGCAAAGTAGCTTGGCGAGCATTTTCTTAGTGTGTATGGTCCGTATCTCATAGTCATAATATATAATAATAATAAATAATAAGCGTCGAGAGGAGGCCTCCCGTCAAGCAGTGACCCGGCCGTAATCCGTCTGACTGCCGATCACTCTCTGCTGACATATGTTAACACGGTATAGTTCCAACCTTCACGCCAATCCTAGTGACATTTATCATCCGAACGAGGGACCCGGAGCATTAAAAGGGTTGGGCGCGACCCAATGACATAACTTGTCATAATAAAGTTTGACCATCTCCACATCTGCCGGGCAAACGAGATAGGATCCATACAAAAGCAGAAATATTTTTGGCGGTGTAATGCGGTAAAATTTGATAACGGTTGTAGAATAAGTCTTGTAAATAAACTCATTTGAATAACATTAAAGTCACATTTAGTGGGGTAAAAAAGGCCCACATTTTGAAGATAAAGCCCACCTAGGCGTAGATTGTCTAGATTTCTTGGATTACGAGTCTGAGCCTTTATCTATTCACAGCTTTGAGGTTTTGGAGTTGAAACATCCATCGGGTCTTAGAGCATATTTCTACGAGTGTCGTGGCATGATATCTGATCAATTGATCTGTAGTGGCCCCTGGTCAATATTTCGCGTTAGGCGTCTTGGTAAAAATATCATATTGTTGTTTTATCATAAATTCGTGCATCTTATTAATGCTTTAATGTACCTTGCGACATATCATATGAATGCATCAATTAATAGCATGTTAGTCACATAAGGCATTTTCACATAGGGAGTTTCAACACTTAGTTAAATTTCAGTGTTTAATTTTCAGCAAAACAGCTAAAACAACCCAAGTGTCATACTTTGACGATCTATAACTCTCGATTAAAATACGTATGACCACACAAAACACACATTCTGAAACCTCTAAACATGTACTGTAAGTTCTAGAAGGAAGTCGACCCAAAAGAGTCGTGGTTCTGGAGATATAGGGTCTCAAAAGTCGGCAACTCGAACTGAATTCTATACTTAGAATATTTTCAAAATTTCAGATTTAGAGTGTCATGCTTTGACGATTCATAAATCTTGATTAAAAATACGTATGACCGCACAAAGACACATTCTGAAACCTCTAAATATGTACTATAAGTTCTAAGAAGGAAGTCGACCCAAAGAGTCGTGGTTCTGGAGATATAGGCTCTCAAAGTGGGCATCTCGAACCCGACTTCTTCTATACTTAGAAAAATTTTCAGATTTAGATTTAGCTCTGGCTTGAGGGATTTTGCAGGCTCGTAACTTTGACTCACAATACCAAAATGACTGAAAGATACCATTTTAGAAACCTTGTAATAAGAACTACATGTTTCATGAAGCGTACTGGAAGATACTTGATGCATCGATAAATACGTAAGTTCAAAGTTGACTAGTTGGAAAAGGACAACATTCAAGTAAACTTTGGGTCGATGAACAATATACTTATAAAGGCTTGGTTTGGGATCAAACTTTCCAGATCACAACTAGACATGGTAAAGAACATTTCTTATGAAGAAACCAAAGAGTCAAAATCGGATTACAAACGGCTCGAATATCTCACGCAAAAGTCGTACACGGACAGTCATTTAGCATAGAATTTTACTAAGGCAGTTTGTCCAAAAGCTTACTGTGTCGTCAACTTTAAAAATTCACCGTGAGTTCATTATAAGGAATCTAGGAATGCAACCAATCATATTGAAAAGCCACTTAAGTCTAGTTTAATCCAGAAATAGCCTTACTCAATGATTCAAAATACTTGAATGTTGTCCTTCCAACTAGTCAACTTTGAACTTACGTATTTATGCATCAAGTATCTTCCAGCACGGTCTTTAAACATGTAGTTCTTATTACAAGGTTTCTAAAATGGTATCTTTCAGTCATTTTGGTATTGTGAGTCAGTTACGAGCTCAAAAATCCCTCGTCGTTAAGCTAAATCTGGAAATCTTGAAAATTTTTCTAAGTATAGAAGAAGTCACCGAGTTGCTACACTTTGAGAGCCTATATCCCGAACCCACTCTTTTGGCTCGACTTCCTTCTTAGAACTTACAGATATGTTTAGAGGTTTCAGAATGTGTCTAGCGGTCATGTATTTTTAATCGAGAGTTATAGATCGTCAAAGTATGACACTTGGGTTGTTTTAAGTTGTTTTGTTGAAAATTAAACACTTGAAATTTAACCAAGTGTTGAAACCCCCTATGTGAAAACATGCCTTATGTGACTAACATGCTATTAATTGATGCATTCATATGATATGTCGCAAGGCATTAAAGCATTAATAAGATGCACGAATTTAGGATAAAACAACAATACGATATTTTTACCAAGACGCCTTAACGTGAAATATTGACTAGCGCTCATTACGATCAATTGATCGTATATCGCCATGATATACACTCAAGTAGAAATACGGTTCTAAGACCGGCGGATGTTTCAACCCAAAACCTCAAAGCCAGAATAGATAAAGGTTCAGACTCGCAATCCAAGAAATCCTAGACAATCTACATCTGTGTGGGCTTTTATCTTCAAAATGTGGGCCTTTTTTACCCCACTAAATGCGACTTAATGTTATTCCAAATGAGTTTATTAACAAGACTTATTCTACATCCGTTATCAAATTTTACCAGACACCGCCAAAAATATTTCGCTTTGTGTCGATCTATCTGCCGTCTGTAGGACCGCTGGAGATGGTGGAACTTATTACGACAAGTTATGTCATTTGGTCGCGCCCAACCCTTTAATATCGGGTCCTCGCCGGATAATAAATGTTCGTTAGATCGTGAAGGTTGAATAATACGCTGGTTAACATATGCTTGCAGAGCGACTGTGTCAGACGGGATTACTTGCCGATCACGCGTCAGAGACGGGAGGCCCTCTCACGCTTATTATTTATTATTATTATGTATTGTGACTATGAGATACGGACCATACACACCAAGAAAATGCTTTGGCAAGCTTTTTATAATCGAATGATTTAAAGGTCAAGGCCTTTTTTAACAAAACCCTCGCACTTACTCCGACATCGCAAGATAATTCGAATATTATCAAATGTTTCGCATGAGTCCACCGAGTGCATTCTTGTTCTCACCGCATTTTTTTAAATGTGCGTGTCGAGCAGATGATGGATGAGCAAGGAGCAATATGAATATTGTCACTAAAAGTTTATACCTTGATAGTACATCACATATGTACATATCACATGTTTTCCCAACAGAACTTAAGTTATGTACTAAAGTCCAAGAACATGCTCATTATATGAATTACGGCTTTTGTTAAGGAGAATTTCTATTTAATTATACCTGCTTAGAGTTAATCCTTCTAAATCCTACTTAGATTTAGGGACGTGATGTGAGTGGTATCGTGCTGTTCGCTCGAACCCAAAATCTCCTGTTGTTTCTAGATCAGCCACTAGACCCCTCTAAAGGTCGACAATGCTCAACACTCCATCACATCAAGCTCAACCAAATGAGGTAAATGATTCTTTTTCAAAAGTTTTGAAATTTCCCCGCCGTAATATTTATGAAATGATTTTTATTCAAATAAATGAAAAGATTGAAAGTGAAAAGATGGAAATGATTTTTTCAAAAGAGATTCCTGCACAATATGCGTGTATGGGACCATATTAAGGAAAGTCAAAGATTCCCACAATATGCGTGTGGCCGGACCTATATTTAAGGAAACTTAAAGGATTTGATTTATGATAGACAAATGATTTTCTTGGCTTGAAATCTAAAAGTTTGTATGGCGATGATCAAATGATTCTTTCAAAAGAAATGAAAGCTAAGGAGAAAGGTTGAGAATGAATGTTATGACAAATGATTTGTCGAGAAAGTTATGAAAAGAAGGAAGATATATGGAGATGATGACAATGATGTGAGAAAGTTTCGATCCAAAGATGAAATATTTGAAACTCGAATTCAATAAGTGTTCATTGTTATGAACAAAGCGTTACATGCTTCAAAGTGATTGAGATTGGACACCGATTTGTCAAAATGATATGTTGAATTCGTGAAAATTTAATGGCACATGCGCATAAATGAGCTATTGATGAATATTTGAAGTTTTACTTCAACTCAAAGTTCTTTATGATGATGAGCATGCTAGCTCAATGTAACGTAGACTTTTTAAGAAGCATGATCCCTTTTATTTAAAGAATATAGAAGTAAGAACTTCCTCCTATTACTAAGAACAAGAGTAACGATGGATTTGAGAACTCATTCCATCTTGAGTATCGAAAAGAAAAGGATTTATACAAAATTGTGCGACCGATTTCGACCCAGCATGACCGCCGACTTCGACGGAATTTATAATGTCGACTTGACATATCGACTTTGGTAGCTTATGCCACCCGACGTCGGCATTTGCACTACCGCTGCATCTAACGGCATGCACCACTCAAGGCCGGCATCGCTTATGACCCGCGAAGCGCGTAAATTTTTCCCCAACCGCGCAGTGATTTTGTTTTGATTAGTTCTCGATCGTAGAACCCGACGACGCACGGTTTCCACGCGTTCTCTAATGTACTGTACTTCATTTTGAAGGACCAAATTCTGATTCCTACCCAGGATTCACGAGGATCAGTTGAAGCTAGCTCTATGATTTATAGAAAGTAAGAACGTTATAGCACGATACTAATCTAGAATGTTACTAAGAAAGTAAGATTGCCAGAATACAAATAGAGCCACGGGCGCATATAAGAACCTTTGTTGATGACCTATTATATATAAGCTTTCAAAAATTATATTCATCACCCAATATCCGTCTGCCGAGTTTAACTCTACGACCTAGTTCCAATTGAGAATTCATTCGAAGTCACTTCTTTCTCAAGAAAATTTTCAACCCAAAAATTCATAAAGTGTCCTTTTGAACCCAAATCCTAGCGTGATCAGAAAATATTTGTGACGTGGTCCGCCACCCATATGACCAAAGAAACTCGCAGAGTCGCTATTCTCGTCTTCAATCCCAGAGCCCCATTTATTCGGGCCTAAAAAGCATATCGAATCAATCATTGAAAATATGTTATTTCAATTGTGAGAAAACGCTTTTAAGTAGTCGTGGATAATTTTTCTCGACTCAAACCATTAAGTATGACTAACGCCGACTTACCTTGTCACCTAAGTACGAATTAGTGAAGCGACAACATCGATATGAAATAGTCGACTTATTCCGCCACCCAAATGTTTCGCATCAAAGAAATGATGACATCAAGAAATCAGATGTAAGGAAAAATCTCATGAGACGAGATATTTTCCTATGATACACATGGACGATTTATCTGATGGGTTTTACAAGATTGATAACAAAGAAGTTATACCTTCATATGAATGTTACGATAATCAAGTTATGAATAAGATACTTTAGCATTGAACGCAAGAAAAAAGCAAGAAAGTATATGATATCCGTGGATATGAACCTCTTTATAACACAGAGATTACAACTTATCCTTAAGATAGTTGGTTGTCCTGAAACCCTGTTAGTAGGTCGACATGTTTAAAAGAATAAAGACGATACAAAATATTCCTTTCTGTGAATATATATATATAAGGAAATGATAGCATCTCGTAAAATGGATCCATCGCCTTATACCCTCACCAATGAGATTATGATTGAGCATAACCGATTCCAAGTAATTGAAACTTGGTTAAACAAATGATAATGAGATGGAGGAATCAATCTGAGATTGTGCGAACCATTTAGGATAGCCCTAGATGTAACTGTGTGAAGAAAATATCTTCAAAGCCAAGACATGAAGAGATGTTGAATTTGTTGGTGTACAATGTACTAATCTTTACCAACCATATCACGACAATGATAATCTGCTCTAGTCCGTGTGGGAACCGAATTATAACGAAAGTTAGATTACTTTCAAATACCGTGTCCAAGAAAAAGGGACAAAAGTAGGAATGACTAAAGAAACCATGATATAATGATTATAAGATAGTCACGACATAATATGCTTAAGAGACATATGACTTGATAAATAAGAATTTCAGAGAAGAGTTAAAGTAAGGATATATGAGAAATATATTCCTAAGATTGATGAAGTGAAAAGGAATGGAGTCATTCATACCGGATTAGGAACGAATGATAGTGCTAGAGACACGACGATCTCTAAGGTAAAGACTTAATTATCGAAATATCAATATCAACGGATAGGTTGATGCAGACTAACCACAAATGCTATTGGTAAAAGCATAACGATACAGACACCCGAGAAGTATGAGGTGAATGAGGCAATGTATGTCATAGCAAGGGAAAACATAATGACCCAATGGAAAGGACACGACATACGAAATAGATGTTTATCAATAAACGGGAACACCAGAACTAAAGTTCTATACTGACCGAAAATGTAACAAATAAAACCCAAAGGTAGGATAGGTATGAGGAAATTTCTATCACCTATAAGATTTTGTTCAATTTAGGTGTTTTGCTGACATCGCAAGCACGCAAAGAAGTCGATAGAACCCAATTCTAGGTAAGCGATCAAGACGAGACTCTTACCTATATCGAAATCATACGGCCATCGCAAGAGTTGCTCAAGATTAGATCTTCTAGAATCGCCTAAAGTTCTACTCAATGATTTGGATCACTATATCTCGTGAGGAACGAGACATAATTTTAGAGTCAAGAAGCTTCAAAAATGGTCATTATTCACGGATCGACCGGACCTAATCTTTTCGATAAAAGGTTTTACGCGACAGGATATTGGTACCCACTATCCCGCATACAATGGATGATAGAGCGGCATACGATCAAGGAGAGACGTGAATGAGTATTAAGATAAGTGTCATGAGTTATCTACGTGTTATATACGCCTTAAAGTGTATAATTCTTTAAGAGATCATTCTTGTTTAAAGATTCTCCATAGCTTAAATTAAGTCTAACTTATCTAAAAAATATCCGCACAAATGGCGTGAAAGGTGTTTAACGGTTAGAGAGTAACCCCAAGGCTCACAATTTATAACTCACACGAGCGGTGGGTTTTTTATTACGAGCTATGCATGGATTTAGAATGCTTGGGAGAAAATTTTACACCTCTAGATGATCGTCAAATTTTTAGAGTGACAATGAGGATGGTATCCAACGACTTATTTCGGTCGCTTGCCAACCAGATTAAGGGTTTTGCAAAAGGACGTGTCAAAGAATCTTTCTCCATGATATAAATTCCAAAGTCCTCATGCACTTACCAGATTTGTCAATGTGTCAAGTATACCCATGATGCATATGGAACGGCACCTATAAGCACTGCCCTAGTCCCCGCAATTTACACCGCACGACGTGACAAAATGTTGTACCCTAATGTTCCAAATACCACGCCCCGTGTCGTCAATGGTACCAATAAGAGAGGCTTATGGCAAAGAACATGATCTTATCGCCTCAAGGATTAGAGACACCACCAACCTCGACCTACTTTCTGATAAAAGTAACACCAACTTCTTATATCAAGAAGAAATGTGAGCAAGCAGACCCCCGACTTTGGAAAGAGAAAGATCGCTTGATATACGAGTAAAAAACGACGAGAAATGACAAGTTTCTAAACGAAAACGATCCGGCCGAAGGTCACCGAGACACGTAATCCTATGATAATATGAGACTATATGTAGATAATATGGTTAGAATGAGTAAAATAAACTAGTTGAATATTTCGTGAATAAAGTTAAATGTGGTGTCGAATTTCGTAAAAGAACTAGACGCTTTGTAATCACCTCGATAAACCGACCGTGAGAATGAATAAAAGTCCCACGGCATTTTGGTATAATATTATATGGTCCTAGTAGAATGGTATCCTAAATACGTAGTGAATAGTTCCGGTAAGATATGGCTGCTATGATAATAGTTAGACCATTCGGACCGACAAATGCACCACCCGATCATGAACCTCAAAACTCGAGTGTTCCACACGTATTTAGAAAAATTTTATCTTAACTTTCAATTCGACTCTCTCGCTAGTCGAAACCGGCCAGAGCTATGAATTGGTACGTCCCTTCTCGACAAAGCAGGAAATAAAGCTACCCACCAGTAGCTATGAGTTAGATTCCCTTTTCGGGGTGTAGGGACTAGATTTAAGTTTCTGAGCTTGAAGTGGTAATTTCACCTATTCAAAGGATCTAAGAAGAACATAAAGAACATCACGACCTGCTTACGACTTTTAAGAGTCAAGTGATTTTGCCATACAAGATTGTGAATTTCATGAAAGAAGAAATATTCCTGTGCATAGTATCCTTAGAAGAAATCAATGTGGACCTTGACAAGGGCAAAGCAATTAAGAATGAAAGTCACACCTAAGATAAGACGAGGAATTTCATAGATTAATCGACTGCTATCAAAGAGCCCTCGAGAACTCTAAAGTAGCAAGACTAATAACATACAACCCAAAAAGGAAATGAAATTACGGGAGTAATAAAAGAGTAGGCTTGCATTAATATGAAAGATAATAGCTTATGATCACAACCATTCAGGCCACATGAATGGAATTTTTCCAACTCACTCAAATAGTGACAAGAGTATATACAAAGTCTTGAAGACATCACTCCTATGACAATAAGTTAAGAACCCTTCTCAACTTATGTAAAGTTCAATTTATTCTTCGAGCAAGGAATGGGATGCAGGACGAGAAAGATGGTCAATTAAAAGATTATAAGTGTGATAAATGATCACCGAGATGGTAAATGTAGAATCTAATACCGAGTTATAAAATTCAATTCAAATCATAAGATGTCCCAACAAAAAGGAAAACCTTATCGAAAGTTTAAGAAATAAATGTAAATAGCTCGGGCATTCAAAGGATTTAACGTAGTTGTACTCTCACACCCAAGGTGACATATGACTAAAAAGAGAATGGAGATGGGAGTAGAATACAAATTAAGATAAGGAACGAAAGGTCAAGAATTTTAGTGAAATACCGGACAATGTTATATCGTTTGTTGAAAGGATATATATATATATATATATATATATATATATATATATATCTCCAAGCAATGATAAGCTTAGAGGAAACCAAGAATAAAGTTCATTGACCCTTCTCATACCGCTCACCAGCAATTTTAAGATATGTTATGATTTACTAGAAAGGTTAGATAGTAAGGATTTAATCGAGACGTAACCATGATTGTCGAACCGTGTCTCTGTCAACAAGTGAAGGCATTGTATCAAAGGCCTTATAAGAGGTTATAATCTTAGAGCTACACCTAATGAAAATGGAATGATGTAGCAACGAATCCATGGATGTGTCCGCCAAAGTCATAAAGAAGTCGCACTACCGCATGGTAGAGCGGATCGACCACCAATTATGTTTTGTCTCGCCGACTCGATGACTCAGAGACCGATAAGTTAAGCTCGTACGCATAAAAGGGAATTGATATTTACGGGAGTACCAAAACCATCGCTTCAGATGAGACCAAGAGTACCCCTAGATTTTGAACTAAACTCCCAAAAGAGTTAAAAACGAGGGTCAACCTTAACATATGTCTGCCACCAGCCAGGGCATAACAAAAGGACAAGATTAACGCTAGGATAATGGCGAGAACATAAATGTTAAACCCGGTGCAAGTGAGAATGTATTGCATCACTTGTTAAGTTATGTACAACCGTAGTGTCAACCAACGATCAATATAAATTTCATGAGGATCAGATCGAAGAAGTATCGACCACCACTTTTATTGTAACAAAGTAGTGAGCAAAGGTATAAAGTTCTATCGACCGTGTTTAAATGATCAGATATCTCAATAAGCGCAAAGAATAAGAAAAGTTATGATGTATTAAAAGTCTTACCGATACGCCAGAACTGAGCTGCATTTTAAATGCGGAATTAAGTTTTAAGATTTCTCCATCTAGAGAAATTACAAAATCGACACGAATGTCGAGACCACGCTTTGTAGAACTCACGAGCTAATAATAATAGGCCTAGTAGCCTATAACTTGGTATTCCACCAAATTTAAAAATACGAAATATTTTTTCCACATGTCATAGTTAGGAAATAATGAAACGACCCAATTCACGAAACCAACATGATGACGCGACCTTTCGACTCGAGATGAGTTATGATGAAAATCATTAATTAATTTGATCGCATTTATTCAACGATTAAGGAAAAGTTTGTTTAATGAAAATCCAACGGAAGAACCAATGGACAAAAAGGGAAAACACGTGAAAGATAAGATGTTAAGATACAAAGATATTCTCATACTTTATGAGGTATGCAAATTTGGACTAAATTTTTAAGGGGGTAGGATGTAATATCTCGTAGAATTAGATGCTTAATTACTGAAAACCGTAAATTAGAATTCGCCACGACGATTCAATCAAGAAGATAGCTAATAATGGTTTCGATTATTTACTTAAGGAACTAATTTCTATTTTATATTCACCGAGAATTGTGAATTTAGAAAGAAGTTTCAAAGCATATCGACAAGATATTTAAACGCCGACACACATCACCAAGATTTTGTGAAATTTTCTGAGAAAAGAAAGATTAGAATTAATTTTCATATTAATTCCTATGTTACTAGAATATTAATTATAAAGTAAGTTCAAACTTATCGCGACCATTTTGAGATGAGTCGATTATGATCATTTTGAGACGTTGAACGCTAACGCCTGTCAGATGTTTTGAGAGACGAGTTCAATGATCCGAAATTATCCCAATTAATTTCCTATCATTAATTTATATAA
Organism: Salvia rosmarinus; assembly: GCA_036937905.1. Taxonomy (NCBI): domain Eukaryota; kingdom Viridiplantae; phylum Streptophyta; class Magnoliopsida; order Lamiales; family Lamiaceae; genus Salvia; species Salvia rosmarinus. The sequence goes on along the minus strand of CM072824.1, from coordinate 33,975,038 downwards.
TCAGTAATATTAAATATTAAAATCAATTTTGAGTTATTAAACCTCGATATTTATGAAATGGTTCAAAACCCTAATTATACAAATTAGGTTTGTCACGGTAATGATACCATTAAATTATCCTATGGTATCTAAACTATATGTTATGATATATATGGATATTATTAAGCATTAAAATTAATTATTGAGCATTAAAACTCGTATTGTATTTAATACTCAAACCCTACATTTCAAATTAGGTTTTGTGTGCATTAAATGTGCTATTATTTTATCCTATTTTCCTATTATTCTCGAAAATTTTAATATATGCCTAAGAGGTGATTTAATTATTTTATGACTTCATTTTATACCCATGATCATGTATGATATATATATTGTATTAATGTACAAAATAAAATAATCCTACCTATTTGGACCCCTAAACCTTAGGTCATCATGGATTGACAAGCGCATGCCATTACCCTTTAAACACCCAACGACGAAGAGCCTTTACACTCCTCAATCATCTCCTACTCCCCAAAATTTGCCTACCTATTTGGACACCTACATAGCCATAGGCCATCATGAGATGGCATGGCATGATGGTCACCTCCAACACCCAATGCATGGAAAGCCTTTCTAGCTCTACACTAATCATCACCACACCCCACACTCAACCATGATTCCTATTTGTGTGTGTGTGCCTAAGAGAAAGAGAGAGATACATGGAGAAACTCTTCCATACACTTCATTTCACCCATAATACATTTTCTCCTCTCTCCCCAAAATTTTCAGACCTCCTCTCCTTTCTCTCTTCTTCTTCTCCCACACCATTTCCACAATGGAAGAGAAAGCTCAAGCTCCATCTCTCTCTCATTCATCTTCAAATTCGGACTAAGGTATAACTATCTCATATGACTCTTAGACATGATTAAATCATACTTGCATGGTTAGATTGATGATCTTTGTGGTGATTTGGGATAGATTCACCATTTTCGTGGTTATATGAAATGCATACAAAAGAATAAGCTTAAAACTGAAAACTTGAAGTATGTATGAAAAACAGAACTTCATAAAATTATTTGACTAAGTTACAGTAGTCCGATGAATGTGAAATTTTAATATGTTGAAATTAAACATGTCTATTATGTCTATGTAAAATTTCAAGTCAATACAACTTGATTTTATTTTAATTCTATTTTCAAAAACACTGCACAAATCTGTAAAATTTCGTGTTCATCACCCACGGTCCGTGGCTTTCGCTTGAGTTTGGCTAATGGTAAAACCATAAAATTGGCATAAACATAAATTAGCATGTCTAGAAGATCTATGTAAATTTTCAGAATTTTCTAAAATTGTTACTATTTATTCCAGATTTTCAAACGAACTGCACAAAACTGTCACTGTAGTGATAGCTTGTAGTAAATATTTTGTATCTCCCAATCTA